>JAQGAK010005539.1:0-10070 GCA_034696945.1 Lipothrix lubbocki | reverse complement strand
TATATTATGATTCCTTAACATATTTATAACAATTCTGTCTTTTTAGAATCTTAAATTTAATTGTAGTTAAGAAATAATTAGGGTTAGAAAATGCACATTTTATTACGTTCTATTAGGTATATGTACGTACGTGTATATACATACATACACACATGCATATGCTTCCTATACGTATAATCTGTAATATGTATGCATATAATAATCTGTAGGGTATGGATAATGATATAACCACAAATATGTAGGAACATACATATGAAATACATGGAATGTATAACATGCTGACAAACCATGTTATTTCCCGAAGGATTGAGCATGATACGTACATATATGGCAGAAGAATGTTTTATATGTCACTGGGAGGGCAGTATGCGTATACGGCCTATGTGTAATGCATATGTCACCCCTTCTGACTTCATCCTCCTTTAAAACGAGTGCACACACAGCAGCAGAGGGTGCAAAAAAGTCCAATATTTTGGTTCATGTTACCCTTTTAAAACTTCCTCCTCACTACGAGAGTGTGATGTACCCATACTTAACCGTAATCCACACTTTGCCAGTGAGCACACATGCTTTCCAACACTTACAGGATAGCGACAAGTTGCACATGTTTAGTCGTATTTGACTGAGCAATCCTATTCCTTTTCGCAGTAACGTATTTTAATACACAGACTGCAGGGGTGGCCGCCCGCACGCTGCCTGCACGCTGCCTGTATGCAAGTCGCTGTTTTGGGGAGTTTGCAATGTTTGATTTCATGGGGATTTTGGGGGAAATATTGAATTTTTATTTCTATTATTTGAAATTATTGGGTATAACCTGGGAATGTAGGGAGGGGTAATCAAATACCTGGATTCCTGGCGGGAATAATTTTGAATTAGGGAGAGCCAATCAAATTAAAGGAGGGAAAACTTTGAATAAAAAAATGTGTCGATCTCTACAACTACTTTTGGAATATACTCGGAAAGTGGAATTTAAGAGACACGTTGTCATTTCTCCGACATGAACTCCAAAGACGGTTTCGCTCTCCTGATTTTCTACTTCAAATAACTGCTGCAACTGAGCCAGGTTTCCTGTTCTTGACCCCAATATTTGCCTGTACAGTTGCTGTTGTCGATAACTATTCGGATTCCCCGAGGTATTTTCAATACTACGTCCCGAAACACTACACGAATGCACCGCTATGGGCTCTCGTGGCTTGTCTAGATTTCATGGAAGTGCTTATGGTCCTTGACTTTATGCAGCTCTTTCTGCTTCTTCTACTCCATCTCCTAATTGTTGTGCGCTATTGGATCCAAAAAAATTTGTGAGCACATAATTATTAAATAATTTCGTACTATGTATAGCTTCACAATCACTACAAACATTCTTAAGCACAAACAATACATACTTTTTAAGTAATTCTCTATATTTATGTACATTACTGTACTTATGTACATGTAAACTAATCTTTTAACGAGGGATGTTTTTATAATAATTTCGTGTAAATCTCATATATATTTTGATATACATAAAAGACATGGAATCTGTTTAAACTTTTTACGAACTATTACAGGCAACCAAAATTGGCGGATCAGTATTCCTGGGAAAACTGGCAACAGTTCACAAAACGTTTGAACTTTTTTTTACTTATGTAGAAAATTTGTTCAAATTTATTTTTGGTTGCCTTGGGCATAGCAGTTTGTATTATATTAAATTGCAACTATGTAGCCATCAAGCACTACAAGGAGCTGAAGTGGAATGTTTACATAGCATTTCCTGTGCTTTCAGTACTGGTTACTACCTGCACTTGTATAGGATTTGAATTTGTGAAGAAAATGACAGCCAATAGTTTTGAATTCAAACACGCGATGAGTTTAACACATAAGAAACGTTTTCCATATCGTAAACATGTAGCGTATTCTCTGCGAAACCTGCGTCTAAAAATGTGCCTGTTTTACATAGAGAACAGCACCACTAGCACATTTCTTACCATTATCTTTGACCGCACATTTGACTTGATTTTGCTTTAGATGTGAATATGTATTTTTTATGATTATTTTGCCCTTTTGGTAGTCATGTATTGGGAACCGCCGACACGAAAATTTTTTCATACACATGTTGTAGAATCACCTTTCCCTACACACTCCTCTATATGTATACATTTTTTATTTCGTACCACCGCTGTAACAAAAAAAGGATCAAAATGAAAATGTTAACCTAATCATTCTGAATAAATAAACAGAATGGTGGGCTTAAACACTGTGTGTATAGCTTTATTTTTTTCATTTATCATCACATACACATTTACATATAATATAGCTATGTGGACCTATGTATTAAGTAGCCCGACGTGTTTACTAAATGGACAATCTTTTGAGACTTTAAAATATAATTTAAATCATAAATGCACATTATGTCGGCTATCGCATACTAATCTGTGGCATAAGTGCGACTCCTCACTCTCACGCCACAAGTGCCTAAATGCATAAAATCTGCCCTCGCTTTCACGCTCAAGAGGGCAGACATTTGAAATACTGCCATCACACTTGCTCTCATGAGCGCACTCACTTTTTTTAAAATTTGCCAAATTGAAAACAAAAGCAGTTGCAATACAAGATTTACGATTAGAGTAACAATTACCCTAATTTTTAATAGCTTTTCAAAATAATACACTAGACTCTCGCTATAAGAGATCCCCATATAAGAGAACTCTCTCTGTAAGAGCCCCTTTTGCACACATATCATACATAGCTATATGCATATGAGCTCTCTCTTTAAGAGAATTTATATGAAAGATACTGATTTTGGTGAATTATAGCGTTTTCCTATAACGAGAGTACAGTGTACAAGATCCTGGGAAAGTAATTAGGTTGAGAAATCTTTTCAAAAGAGAACACTTGGGGCAGCATACGACAGCTGTAGTTTTCCTTATGGTCAAATCATTATTTTCCTTTTTGTAAACCAGGATCGGAAACGTTTGGTTTCAGACTTCGGAGTATAAAAGTATGAGAAATAAGAGAGCAAAAGCACTTGTTACTTTTCGAACTGTCTCTTCAAGACTGCTTTATTTCTTCAAAGATAAAATCCCAACACAAACTCAAGTCATTCGTAACAATAACAATTTTGGGAAACTGACCATAGGGTCAAAACAATCAATACTATCTGAAGGTCCAATGCACAAAAACATAGTCATAAATAAATACCGTTCATTCTATTTCACACATACAGAAATGTGCTGACACAGCAGCATGAAACTTATCCTCTATGTTGCACAAGTGCATTCCTATTGAATAGAAGACTTAAACATAACAGAAATTTGTAATACCGATTTACCAATGAGTACATATTTCAATACGGAGTTCAGAATACTCACATTCTATTGTATAAATAAATCCTAAATGCGAGAAATTAAAAATTCATTGGCTGCATAATATGTATATTTTTATTAAAAGTTTCCCTATTTTTTTCAGGAGTACCGAAATGAACAGTGAATACCTGTGTAAATTTCTTTTACGTTAATTGTTTAATCGTGTAAATAATTTTTAATGTCGAAATATATTTATTGTGATTTTGTCAAGATTAGCGGTACAGTCCACTCTCGCTATAAAAGCACACTATAAAACTACTAAAAAGTGCTGTTATAACGTGATGCTGGCATGGAGGAGGAACGCTAAAAACTGTTTTAATGAGCTTCAAAATGCGTTAATACACTGGAACCTCGATACAAGAGAACACTATAAATCACCAAAATCTGCCTCTTATATAGATATTCTCCTATAAAGAGAGCTCGTATGCATATAACCATGTATGACATGCGAGCCCAAAGGGTCTCTTATGGAGATCTTTACATATAGCGAGGTTCCAGTGTATATGAAAGCTGTATTTTGACTTACCTTATTCTGTTTTTTATCAGTTTCCTAATTGTATTCTTTAAATAGTATTCTATAATTTCCAGTACTCGCATTTATCTTTGATTTAAGTATAATTTTAGGTTATTCCTTGGTAGTTTTTAATTTATCATCATTTAAAATTGTGTCATTTTTAAAGGCGATTATTATTTCTACTAATTAATAATTTCATATTTATTTTTTTTCTTTTGCATTTCACAAAAAGGTCTCTTTACCTAGTTATTTTTTAAGTATTCTAAATGAGCAACTTAAACAAAATATTGATATCTTGCTTTTTTTAAACGTCTTCATGTCATTAGAAAATATTAGATGCCTAATTTATTTATTTTTTGATAAACTAGTGCAAAAAAATTTAAAGTAGCAATTTTATCTTGCAAAAGTTTTGTATATATAAAAGCAAGTAGGCAGGAGTAAAAATACAAGCAAATTTTTAATTTAACGTACAATTGCTCTTATTATGCGAGTTGTAGGTCTCAACGATCAGAAAAAAATTTACTTTTATAGCGCGAATGCTCTTATAGCGAGTGCTTTTATAGAGGGATCTAATAACACAGCAAAACCCACGGGCAGTCCAACAAGTGCTCTTATGGAGAGAGTGCTTTTATAGAGGGGTCTCTTATAGCGGGAGTAGACTGTATTGGCAGTGGTTGCACTATACTGTACTCAGTGATAAAAATACAGTAGTGATAAATGATAAAGTAACGCACTTTCAAATTATCGGGCAAATATAGTATTGTACAGAATCGATAGTGACGAGTAGCGCTTAAGTATTAGTGACACATTGTTAGTAAATACGAATTACAGTATATTAAAATTTTGTCCACATCACATGCATTAGATTTTGGCAGTGTCAACACTATCACATACCTGCGTAAATATTTAAAAGACTAATTCATAATACGCACACTGTGGTAAACTGTGTCGATGCGCTAATTCGTTCATTCATTAAGTATATGAGTGTGAGTTATTGCACAGCCTAGGTCCGCGCTAAAATAATCAAATTGATTCAAATCTAATACATAATTGTAACAGCTTTTGAATTCCTGTTTGACTAATGCTTGTTTTGTATTTACTAAAACTAGACGATTGGTACATATGTATAAAATACAAGGCTATATGTAATGTTGGCTAGATGCATTTTTGGTATACTGATGAGCAATATATGTAGAGGGGAACCGAATGCTGTTATGCAAGATGTTTAATATTACAGTATATTAGTAGACGTTCTCGTATATCGCTTTCCGAAACATTCTATATTTAACAAAATGCAGCTAATATAGTACAGAAGTAAAATACATATAATTAAATACCGCAAATATAGTAGAGTATTGATGGAAAAATACATATTGCTAATAGAGTAAAGTACAGTATTGGCAAAACGTTGACTACTGCAAATATAGTAGAGTACAGTATTTACAAAAATAAAATATAGCCAGTAGAACCAAGTAAATTATTGGCGGAAAAAATTAAGCAAGAATAACGCTAGAGTATTGTAGTGCGGACCTAAACTTCAATCACTGGGTATTGGATGATTGTTGTGATTATCTTTGCGCGATTGGCCTTGAAAACAAATACGAATCAAGGACCAGCACACATTCCCCCGATTTTGTACACATTTTTAAAGCCGGAAGCTTTCCGATTCCATTGGTGATGCTAGGTCTTCTATGCATATTAGGGGCATTGTCCAACGTTTCAGTAGTATAGTCCATGACCTGTATCAAGGAATTAAAGAGGGAATGAAATTGGATGTGACAAAATATAGAGCTATATGTATCTGTCCATGCTAGCAAATCTAAGTACTGTCTGCCTTAAAGAAACTTTGAATGTTTTTTGCCACTTAAAATAAAAGCTATAATTTTTTGTAGCAAAAGTAAATTCGAAGTTTCTTTTAAATATTTAGGTTTGTATAATCAATATTCATTTTTGAATTTGGGCAAGATTCTAATAAAGCATTATCAACCCATGTATTTAATAGATCTATATTGTCGTGTCTAAATTTAATTTTGTTTTTCATAAATGTAAATGTCAACTTTTCTCCAATAGAGGCATTGAAAATTTTGCCGTATGCATTGGCATATTGAGCGTTATGTAATTAATAGATGTTTGTTTCTTATCGGATAAATTCGTGTGCACAAGCTTTTCTCGTGACGTTTATTTCCCACCACGTTTTTTTTGGTACCACAGCCTAGCTTTTGACACGTGCTGGCAATTTTTGTAAACTTCAAAACCCTTAGGATCTAATTGAAAAAATAGTTTGTAATTACGCACATAGAGTTTACATAATAAGGTTATTTTCAAACTGGTTTTATACACATTAATTACCTTGATTTCGTATTTCTTTTTCTCATTTCCAGGCTCGCTATTGTTAGTGGGAGGTAATTAAATTGCTGTTTCTCGTCGTCGTAAAAGGCCAAAAAGCACAGGATCCAAATGAAGAAATCCATTATGAAATAATTGTAATCAATTATAAATTTTTAATTACCAGTCATGGTGTTAAACGTGCAAGGCTGTTGACAATATTCAAATCTCAAGCAGGTGTAACGTTGTTAGGGAATGCGAGCCGGATGTTTAAGATGCCAAAAAGTTCAACACGGCTATGAAAATATGGTTGGGGGTAAATAATAACTTAGTTTCCCGAGATTGCCAATTAGTTGGCAATGATTTGAAACAATTGAATTATGTCAGCTAACGCAATGATTTCATATATGTGAACGAGTATGTATGCATTAGTGCCCTTCTTTTTTAATTTTTTTCATTTTTAATTAATAGTAAAAATCCAATAATAAAATCCCATCTATAGGAGTAATTTTTGCATTTGAATTGACGTCATCAGTACAAGTACATAACACGTGCTGATGGAACGAAAAACCAGATTTACATTTCCAATGCTGATAATAATCAAGCACTTTTAATACCTTTAATTACCACGGAATGTTAGTATTTAAAGGATTCAACTTCCGATCCAGAATGAATTGACAACTTTCCACTCACTCTGCTACACATGTTGATTATTTCAAAAGGGATTTTCCCGGTTGTAATTTCCAGCTTCTCGTGCTGAAAACCATCTAACAAGTAAATCTCATCAAAGGTAACGACATTTAGATTTAGTACCTGCTGCACATATAGCTCTCGCACTAACTCTAAGAGACCAACATACATCTACATTGGACTATTTTTAAAGAAATTTCTAACTCAATAAATAAATTTTCAACTAAATAGTTGGTATAGCAATAACTATTTGTAAATGTTTGTTTTCACAGATGCCTTGCAAGTCGAGCTACCTTAAAATCAGTTCAACGCGGAAGATGATACTTCCTGGGGAAGACACCGTTGTTGCAAGATTTCTACTTGAAAAGCCCTTCGACTGGCTGGACAATGTGGATCAAAATTTAGTAAACGACCTAACAAGAGCGATGATTGAGTGGAAACAACGTTGCCACTATAGTGCCGAATACTTGAAAAGCAGTAAACAAAATGCTACTAAAAGTAGCGCTATTTGCGCAATTTTTTATGCTCCACCAGCATGGCGTGATGTAACGCCCAAAAGTTCCAAGTTCAGCAACAAATTACTGCTCTATTCGAAATATTGTGAACTTTTTACTGAGATTGACGACTTTTGCGAAGAAAACGAAGGTAGTAAAAACCATTTTCATGTTGTACATCTCGTCGGATCCTTGTGGTTCAGAATCTCTTCTCTGCATTATTCGTCGGCTGAAGAATTATTGGCCGATCCGACTTTTCAAGCCATCGCCTCTCTAAACTCCAAGATGGGCTCCGTCAATTTGTTGTTTCTGGATATGATGCTCGAGTTGGGGGATAAGATGGGAATGACTCAGGAAAGCGGAAAATACATGAGTCATAGTTTCAAGAACCTCTTTGGAGCCCAGGCATGGAGTGGCACTAACGACTTGTCATATCGTTATAATTCCGAATTGCAAAAATTCCTTAAAAACACCGCAGGCGCTATTCACAGTGTTTTCGAACTTATTTTTGTACTAGAAGGAATTCAGGTACCTGGTGTAATTCGAGAAAACTATTATTGGCAGCGCTGCAAATTTTTGGCCAGTGTCTTACTTACGAGAACCAACGACGTTATTTCAATTGAAAATGAATACAGGGACCAGTTGAAGACGTGCGCGCCCGCTGACAACTCCGTCCTGCTCTACATGGTGTCGAAGAACTTGAGTGTTGGCGAATCTCTCGAAAAGGTGACTAGGAGTATAAATTTGGCTGTCATGGAGATGCAGGAAATGTACGAGTTTGTTAAGGAAAACCCTGTGGTAGTTAGCGAAATGACTGCGGATCAGAAGACAATTTTCTACGACTCTTTTGAAATTATGTTTCGCGTCCCGGCTTATTGTATCCAGGGACAATGCTTCATGAAGCGTTATCGTATGGCTTGGCAGCTGGAAATTGAAGAGGAAATTGAAGAGACGCAAGATCGACAATGTAAGTCAAGATAAACGTAATTTGAATTTTTTTCGAAAAAATTGTAAAATTCCTTTAATTCCCACATAATACTTGAAGAGTTGATTAATCGTGCAGTTTAAGAAAATACATATCTGAGTTTCGTAGTTAATAGACTATAGCACAGCATGACGACCAGCCATAAAATAATAAATATGTACAAACATCTGAAAATCATTCTCGATGAAATTCTGTCAATAATTATGAAAAATTTAAATCAACTCATTACTGAATAAAACTAAACCTGGTACGTAAATTATTAACAGTATTATTAATAATCATAGTTGCTGTGCATGCGTGATTTTCCTCCATGTATAGCCCGAAGTTAGTCATCTCTTTTAAATATTTTTAAATTACGCTTGGATATAAATATTAGAGTAAATAATAGCAGAAAAATAAAAGGAATACGATGGTGTCATTATCATACGAACTTAGAATTAGTTCAAAAACAAGGCGTATTTTATGTTGGACATTTTACACGTTGAGGACAAAGGGGTTTAATGTAAAAAAAAGCGTGATTATCATTTGCCACATCATCTTTCACAATGTGAAGCAACATTTCTCTAAGAATATTATAATTTAGACAGTACATATTACATAATGACAAAGTATTGCTGAAAGAAAACCAGTTTAAACGTTCAAAAGTGTTACTTTAAATGTTAAATTAGTACATATTCTTTTTTTTTTTTTTAGGAGATGAAATTTGTGATTCGCCAAAGTTTGGCTCAAAACCCATTTTTTCGGAAGTATGCAGTCATTCGTTACACGTGTTGCTAATTTTTTTAATTTTATAAAATCTTAGAATCTAAACCAAGAAATTACATAACGCATGGGAATTTCACATTATCAGAGTTATGTAGTTTGTGAACAGGTTTTATTTGTGACATAACTTTCGTTTTCCTTTCCTTATTTCCGTTAAATATCCCTAAATTGTGCCCCATCATGTAGGAAAAACTTTACATGGTTCAATCATCCATCATTGAATATGTACATACAGGTTTCAAATTCCTGGAAATATTAAACGATTAATTGGACTAGTACCATGACGAAAGTTGCCTACTATGGAAGTACAATGTGCGGTTTTATGTAAAATAAAAGATTTGAGAGTATAAAGTCATTATTTTGTTTCTTTTTTAGCAAGTCACATAAGTTCTTATTATTCCCTCTTCGAAGTCAATATTTGACAAAACACCATTGTAATTATATTTAGAAGCACATGCACGTATACTGTTGCTGCCATGTGTATGGCAATCAGGGTTGCATTAATGCCACAAAGTCTTCATTTTTGCCATGTCAGGCTGGCATAAATGGCATTAATGACATTTGACATAATGGCAAAAACGGCACAAATTATTTTTACAAAATACATTTTTTAGTCATTATTTGGTGTGCTGTTTGCTGGAAGTATTTATTTCGTGCATTTTATCGTGATAATATAATTTTTGTGACCATCAAAATATTTATTTTTCAAAATTTTGGAAAAATTGACACTATTTTACCTGCAACAAACTTTAATATTTTCGAAATAACGCTAAATAGATGTTACTTTGAACAATTTACTTGTAATACGTACATTCAGGCTTCCCCACTTGTTCTGACCCGAAGGTCCACATTTCAAGCCTTAAGTTCACCGCGGGCCCCGTTAGTATTTTTTGCTAAATTTTATAGAAATTCCGTACATAACGCATTGGATATTTAGCAATGGGATACTTATTTTA
>JAQGAK010005538.1:0-10072 GCA_034696945.1 Lipothrix lubbocki | reverse complement strand
TATATGAAATGGCTTGTTGTCTCGTCGTAAAAACTGAAATGACATTCCTGGCTGCTGTGGGAAATTATTCATATTGCCAGGGTAAAAGGTAAATATTATGGGAGAAGCGACAGCCTCCCCAACGTGCATTTTAAATGGAATTTCCCATCTCCACAATCAACTGACACATGTTTTAATCAAGGCAGATATGTCCCATATTTTCAAATTACTCACTACATATGAGGAGAGAAAATCATCTGAATTTACTTTGCTGCCATTTTATTTTTGCAATGTAGAAATTTATATTTGGGGATGAACAATTATTTTAAATTTTTAGGGCGTGAAAGTTTTCTAACAAAATTTTTGTTTTAAATTATTAGAATTTGGTGTCAGAACTTGGTTTATTTAATTACCAAACTTCCATCAAAATTTAAAAAAATATTAAATGCAAATTTAGGTTTAAAAAAACTTGAGGAAATTTTAAAAAATTTGTAAAAAAAAAACTTGAACAATTGGTGGAAATTTTTTAAAAAATTCTCGGATTATTTAAAGCTTTGCTGGAAAATATAAAAAATGTGTAGGAAATTTCAAGACAAAAGTGGTGGGAAAATAAAAAACTATGAAAGGAAAATTTAGAAAATCCAGAAAATTTAGCTGGAAATTGAAATTCTAGTAGACATTTTGAAAATTTAGCTGAACATTTAAGAATTCTGGCAAAAAATTTAGAAAATTTAGCTGGAAATTGTAAAAATTCTAGTTGTAAAGTAGGAATTTTAAAACTTCTAGTGGAAAATTTAGAAATTTTAAAAATTCTAGTGGTAAAGTAGAAATTTTAATAATTCTAGTAAACAATTTAGAAAATTTTTTAATTTTGGTAAAAAATTTAAAAAATTTAAAAATTTAAGGAAAAAATTAAAAAATTCTTGTGAAAAATTTAAAAAATTTAGCTCAAAATTTTTAAAGTTGTAGTGGAAAATAAAAAAAATTAGATGAAAAATTTAAAAATTTAAGTGAAAAAATTGAAACTTTTGGCCGCAAAATTTACTGCCGTAGAAATTTCAGTGCATAGATTTCAAAAACCAGAAAGAATGACTTCGCAGGAAATCAAATAAGCAAAGAGAAAGCAAGCAAATACTTTGTTTGACATTTACAAAAAATATTAAAGGATTGCCTTGGGATCAATTCTTCGGATGAAAACAACTTCTCAAGGCAGATCCTGCCTTCTTTCTATTTATTTCTCCCTCTGCTTTCTCCGTCTTTCTGATTTTCCTTTCCAAAAACCATCCATCCCAAGCGTCAGCCAGCCCATGACACTTTTGCCAAAAACCAGATTTTTTTTAAATCAACCAGCTATTAGAATGAATTAGGAAATTTTCTACAATTTTTTAGGGAATTTCTAACTATTTTTGGGTTAAACTTTTAGCAAAAGTGCTAAAATAATTTCCAACCCTTCTTAACATTACAAAAATTTTAGCACCTTTGCGTGTTTAACCCACGATTTAGGTTTTATATATGGAATTTTCGTATACGTAAGAAAAGCACGCTCATATATTAAGCACAGCGCCAAGACATTTCCCCAAGGACGCGGACTCTCCTCCCTATTCCGTCCATATTAAACGTCCGTCGCACTCGCAATTCAACGTGATTAACTGCTAACTAATACTCATTTCCCTCCAATTTCCCGCTTTCCCCCTCAACCTAAATAACACCAGTTTTTTTAAAATTGTTTTATCGGCCATTTTTCGACTCTACCAGCAATGACAATTTTAATGTTTTTGGTACAATTTTAATGTTTATTTTGTTCAATGTTCATGTTTTTTTGGTATAATTTTATAGTTTTTTGGTACACATTTATAGTTTTTTGGTACACATTTATAGTTTTTTGGTACACATTTATAGTTTTTTGGTACAATTTTATAGTTTTTTGGTACAATTTTATAGTTTTTTTAGTACAATTTTATAGTTTTTCGGTACAAATTTATAGTTTTTTGGTACAATTTTATAGTTTTTTGGTACAATTTTATAGTTTTTTGGTACAATTTTATAGTTTTTTGGTAGAATTTTATAGTTTTTTAGTACAATTTTATAGTTTTTTGGTTCAATTTTAATGTTTTTTGGTACAATTTTATAGTTTTTTGGTACAATTTCATAGTTTTTTTAGTACAATTTTATAGTTTTTTGGTAGAATTTTATAGTTTTTTGGGAGAATTTTATAGTTTTTTGGTAGAATTTTATAGTTTTTTGGTACAATTTTATAGTTTTTTGATACAATTTTAAAGTTTTTTGGTACAACTTTAAAGTTTTTTGGTACAATTTCATAGTTTTTTGGTAGAATGTTGTTTTTTAGTACAGCTTTAATGTTTTTTGGTAGAATTGTTTTGTGTTTTGGTAGAATTTCATTGTGTTTTGGTACAATTTAAATTTTTTTGGTACAATTTCAATGTTTTTTTGTACAATTTTAATGTTTTGTGACATGAAAAAGCGCGTGAATTTGAATGGAAAAATATTGTTACGCTGAATCAACAAATGGATGGCGAAGGGAAAATAGAAAATGAATGGTGGATTGAATGAATAAATGCAGGCAACAAAATGCGTGGGAAAGCGGGGGAAATTCAAATGTAAAAGACGTATTGTTGTTTAATGTGGTGAAAGAGCTATTGTAGAACATCAAGGGTTTGGCTTTGGTGGGAAAATTCAAAAAAAATCGACGCGTGAAAACGTTTTGTAGTTCGTGTTATGTAAATAAACGGAATTTTCATTGATATACAAAATATAATATTCATAATAAATAAATGGCGGCAAAGCAAAATTTTATTTATTGATTCCTTCGCGCGTGTATGGAATTTCCGGTGTGTACAAATAATCAGGGAAATGTCGGTTTGACATGGTGAAAATGCGGGGGGAGAGGACATTTTCCTGGTTTTTATGCATAGGAAATAAGCTTATTCTCTCCGCTATTAAATCAACCTTTACGGGGTGAAATATTTGAAGTCAAAGGTCCCAGCAGACACGTCGCATCGGCCGATGCAAAAAACTCTTTTACCTCTGATTTAAAGCGGGAAAATGAAGATTCGATTTACTTTTATGGCTCTGCTCTCCGTCTCTTACTGACGCCGACGCCTCGCTTCCTCAATTTTCATTTTAAATCGCTTTCTCCGCCGTCAACAAATACCTTTTTTAGAGCCAAATCCCTCTTTTGTCCGATGTAAAAACCAAGAATTTTGTTTTTTTGCAAGAAAATTTATTATTGTCAGCTTTTGAAGAGGTAATCAAAAATATTAACTGTGTTTTAAAAACAAGTGCTTTCTCCAGACAAAATTAAAAGTTTTAAGGCATTTTTTAATAATTTTATTAGACTTTCTCTAGGAAATGGTGATAGTATTTTAATTTTCTATGTTACTTCGCTTTTGTAAACTTTTTTGATTTCTCGAAAACAAATTGTCTGGTTATACTTTCTCCATGAAATTTTCTGTTGCAATTTCTCTAAAAATTTTACTTTCTTCAGAAAACTTACAATTTTAATTTCTCCAGAATTTTTAATGTTGAACGTCTCCAGGAACTTAACTTTCTCCAGCAAAAACTCAATATTTTATTTCTCCAGAAATTTTCAACATTCACTTCCTCATAAAAAATTTCTCATTCCACTTTTTCGAAGAAGTTTTATGTTTTTGATTGGTCTCACAAAATTTCCCCGGTCCACTTTCTCCAAAATAAATTCCTTTTTTTAATTTTTTCAAAAATAATTTTGTGATTTTTTATTAGAAATATTGTCGTTGTACTTTCTCCGGAAAATGTTTCTGTTTCTTGCTTTCTCCAGGAATTTTTCTAATATTTTGCTTTCTCTGGAGAAAGTTGTAGTATCTTATTTTCTTGAGAAAAATTGTCCCAATTGTTTTTTTAAATTGTCATGATTTGCTTTCTCTAAAAAGATTTTGCGTTTGTTTTACTTTCCACAGCTAAACTTTCTCTTTTTTTGATTTTGGCAACAAAAACGAATTTTCTGGTTCATCCGGTATTTTGAAAACAAATTCTTATCTGAAATTATTTATCTCCATAAAATTTCCCTTTTTTCAGTTTCTCCTCAGGTGAATGTGCATAAATTTCCGCCTCCCAACTATAAATAAACATGAGGAATTTATTTAGGGTCAAAGAAAAAACATGTACAGAGTACTGCCCTCCCTCTCATCTTCATCTTTTTTGCAGACAACATTCTCCTTTCCTTCATGGCGTTCCTTCCCCTCCAGGGATGCATTTTTCTCCTTCCTTCTCCCGCTCCCACTCCGTCTCCTCCGTCGCTTTCCCGGCTGTCTCAATATTTCCTTGTGATTTACCATCGCCCGGCCTGGATGCGAATTCCTATTTGTGAATTCCTGGGAACTCGAGCACCTTTCACGCGATTCCCCAAAGGAATGACAGTCGAGTATGTTCCCTTCGGGCCTCCCTGATCCATAAATGTATTTCTTTTTGGGGTGTCTCACTTTTCGTCAACGGACGTTGTTGTCTTTAGTCAAAATATACAATTTGTTTTGTACTTTTTTCTAAATTATATTCTTTTATTCGATCGTTTTTATAAAATAAACACAACAATTCCTGTTCATTTTACACTTCCAATGAAAATTAGTTTTTTGTTTTAATTTCCAACAAATGTTTGTGTTGTTTTAAATTTCTTTTTAATTTTGGAATTTCTCAAAATAGATTTTGCTGGTGTTTTTTTAAATATTTTATTAGAACATTTTACTTATGAATTTTTTCAAATTTCTTTGGTGTTTTTAAATATTTTAAAACTTTTTATTTATGAATTTTTTAAAATTCTGCTAGTGTCTGGTGTTTCTTAAATATTTTAAAACATTTTATTAATGAATTTCCTTAAATGTTGGTGTTTTTTTTAGTATTTTGAAAGATTTCATTTTTAAATTCTTTAAATTTTGCTGATGTTTTTTAAATATTTTAAAACATTTTATTTTAAAATTCTTTAATTTTTGCTGGTGATTTTTAGTATTTTGAAAGATTTCATTTTAAATTCTTTAAATTTTGCTGGTGTTTTTTGAATATTTTAAAATTAAAACATTGTATTTATGAATTTTTTCAAATTTTGCTAGTGTCTTTAATTATTTTCAAACATTTTATTTATGAATTTCTTTAAATTTTGCTGGTGTTTTTAAATATTGTAAGACTTTGTATTTATTAATTTCTTTAAATTTGGAGGTGTGTTTTAAATATTTTAAAACATTTTATTTATGAATTTTTTTAAATTTTGCTGGTGTTTTTTAAATATTTTCAAACATTACATTTTTAAATTCTTTAAATTTTGCTGGTGCTTTTTTAAAAATATTTTGAAAGACTTCATTTTAAAATTATTTAAATTTTGCTGGTGTTTTTGCACTCCTCCAACAAATTCTGCATATAAAATGTCGACTCAAATGTTTTGCGAATATTCTGCCCCCATGGAAGTTGAATGGGCTATAGCGCAATGAGGAGAAAATCCTCCAAGATTTTTTAAAAGTTTCCATGGGAGAATCCTGGCTGTTGTAAAATAAATACAAAAAAAATATAAAGAAAAGTTTCCTTTCTCTTCTCTCGTTGTGAAGAATTAAGAAAAGCATTCTTCTTCTTATTTTTTTCCCTTCTTTTTTTTGTATCTTCCTCCCATGTTGTGTGACATATAAAGTATAACAACAAGTTTTTTTTAAAGCAAAGGGCGAAAAAGAATTCACAAGGCTATAGCGTTGCTTTAGGGTTTACAAAGGAGATTTGTTTGTGTAAAAATCTATAAAAAAAGCGTATGCAGATAAAAATCAATAGCCAGAACAGCACCACAGAGCTCTTTCCTTGACTAAATGCAAGAGAGTCGAAACCGGATGAGTAACAAAGGCGTCTTTCTTTTTTCTCTTGTGAAAACTTTCTCTCTCTCTCTGTCTCTTTCTCCATTTTCTCTCCCATTCCGCGAACACACAAGGATCCCAGAACCACAGTGGGAAACAAGACCCACAAAGTGAGGCAGCAAAGGAGGCGAGGAGTCGAAAATCAAAGAAGAAAAAAATCCATGGTTGTACGATGTGGAGTCGATGTACATCGATGTGAAAATACGAAGACGACGACCATTTTCGAAAGGGGTGAACGATGATGAGTGCGACGAAACAAGGAAACAAAAAAATTGACATCAAAGAAAAAACTATGGTTACATCGATGTAAAATGGAAAACAAGTTTGTTTAAGAAACGAAAATGTTAGTGTTGAGCTACAACAAAATAAGTCGCATCGAGGAAAGGGGAAAAACAAATGGAAAGAATTGTGGAAATTGACATTTCTATCGTAATTATGAACATTTGCATCGAAAAAATTTAAATTTTCAACGAAAAAAATAAATTTGCATCGAAACAATTAAATATGCATCGAAACAATTAAATTTGCATCGAAACAATTAAATTTGCATCGAAACAATTAAATTTGCATCGAAACAATTAAATATGCATCGAAACAATTAAATTTGCATTGAAACAATTAAATTTGCATCGAAACAATTAAATATGCATCAAAACAATTAAATTTGCATCGAAACAATTAAATTTGCATCGGAACAATTAAATTTGCATCGAAACAGTTAAATTCGCATTGAAACAATTAAATTCAGATCAAAATAAATAAATGCGGATCAAAAACAAAATTCACATCAAAACAATCGCATTTGAAATTGCGCATCGAACTTAAATTCGCAGCAAAGTCAATAATTTCACATCAAAATTATTGAAATTCGCATCCTAAACAAATGAATTCACATCCAAGGGAGACAACTTAATCTGTTAAAATAAATTAAACTCGCATCGAAACAGTTAACATTCGCGGCGAAGTAAATAATTTCGCATCGAATTAATAAATCCACATCGAAACAGTTAATACGGCATCGAAACAATTAAGTCCGTATGAAAACAAATAAATCCGCATCGAAACAAACAAATCCTCATCGAAACAAACAAATCCGCATCGAAACAATGATATTCACATCGAAACTATTGAAACTTGTATTAAAACAATTGAATTCATCCAGAAACATTTAAATTCTAACCAAAACAATGACATTTTCAACAAAATTATATAATTCGCATAGAAAAAACTTAAAATCGATTAGTTTAACCTGTCATTTATTTATTCTAAAATACAACTTTTGCATCAGAATTAACCAGGACAATTGCAAACAAAAATCCAAAAAGTGAAAAAAGCAACAACGAAAGAATCCCTAGTCCAAAAAAGGAAGAAGCAAAAAATTACACAGGAGGTGTAACTGCAAAACACGGTTTTAAGTAGGAATTACCATGGGGAAAAGATGTTCCAGAGTGCGAGGGTCCCAGAAGAAAGAGTGAAAAGCATAATCCTCCGAGCTCCCCACGCTCCTCTCCACTTATTGTGTGTAGAAAAGTGTGGTGAAGGATAAAGACGGGGGAGCCGCAGAGTCAAATAAATGCTCGCGCTGCTCGCTCCCTGGACAAAATTCCCTTGGTGTGTGGAAGAACAAGGAAAAGTGTGGGGAGGGAGCCTGCTGCTCCAAACTCTTATTATTGCTTATGGTTTATGGGGACGTTGCATGCGGCTCTCGCGCGAATATTATTTTTTTATGTTTTTAGACATTCCCCTAAAAAATTGCCCCTTTAAACAAACCCAGAGACACACTGTTTCCAACAAATGTTAAAGGGTGCGAAATATATTCCGATGGGTCGATGAAAAAACGGTCGCCAGTGTTCCCAAGCATTCCATTCCAGGCAAGTGGTCTAATATTGCCCGGAAATTTCAAGGAACAAATTCCCAACAGCAGGGGGATTGCACATTAGCTTTACATACCAAAAGTCCCAGATTCCTTTCTGTATACCAGTTACATTTATGCGATGTTGGGGGATGTAAAATGATTCGTACAAAAAAAAGCTTTAAAACAATATAATTTTTCAAATGCAAATTTTCTAGTAACATGAAATAATTTAAAAACTTGACTTGACGTGCACAAATAGGAGGGAAGTAAATAAATAAAAGAAAATAGCAAGAAAAGTAAAAAAAGCTTTGCAGAAAAAGCATGGAGAAAGCGTGGAGAAAGTAAAGAAAAAGCACAACGAAAGCATGGAGAAAGTAAAGAAAAAGCATGGAGAAGGTATTGAAAAAGCATAGAAAAAGTAATGAGAAAGCATGGAGAATAAAGAAAAAGCACAGAGAAAGCATAGAGAAAGTAAAGAAAAAGCATGGAGAAAGTAAAAAAAAGCATGGAGAAAGTATTGAAAAAGCATAGAAAAAGTAATGAGAAAACATGAAGAAAGTATTGAAAAAGCATAGAGAAAATACAGAGAAAGCATGGAGAAAGCAGAGAAAGTACAAAGAAAACATAGAGAAAGTACAGAGAAAGCATAGAGAAAGCATGGAGAAAGTACGGAAAAAGCATGAAGAAAGTACAGAAAAAGCAAGTAAAAAAAATAAAAATAAAAAAATGCAAAAACTAATTTTACAAAAAATCCAAAAACAAATTCCACAAAATAATACAAAAACAAATTCCACAAAATAATACAAAAACAAATTCCATAAAATAATACAGAAACAAATTCCACAAAATAATACTAAAACAAATTCCAAAAACGAATTCCAATAGGAAAATAAGTTTGCTGGAAAATACAAAAACAAATCCCCAAATATTATCCACAAATAATTTTGAAAGAAAACACAAAAACAAATTTCAAAAAAAAATCCAAAAATGAATTTCAAAAAATCCTAAAATTATTTTTAAAATTCTGAAAATTCAAAAACTAAACAAGTAATTTTAAATTCGATGCAAAAAACTCCAAAATTCCAAAATGAAAAAAGAAATTATTAATTGTAAATTAATTTCAAAAAATCCGAAAATGTATTAGAAAATAAAAATAATATTTATTTACCATTTCGCCGCATAAAACGTCTGGAACCTGACCGCCGCAGAATTTATTTCCAAGCAATAAAAACAAAAAAATAAAGAGAAGGCAGAAGAAAAAGTAGAAAATCGGTGTAGGAAATTGTATTTGTAAATGAGAAAGCTACGCTTATATCTCCATCCATAAGAACTTTTATACGGAAGAATTAACGTTAGCAAACAATAAAACTCATCGTCTACAGAAAAAAAGGAAAAAAGTCGTCTTGGCTTGTGTCTCATCGTTGATAAGGGAAACTCCAACTTATTGTCCAAAATCTTATCCGTTCTCCTTTGGCGGTGGCGGCGGCAGCGAGCCAAGATCTCTGGGAAAGTTCTGGAAAATAAAAAATAAAAAAAATATTCCCGTCACCCCCGTGACATATTTTGTTTGCCAGTTTTTCGAGCATAAACTGCAAAAAAAGATATATATTTGCGAATATAAATATATGGGAATAATGTCGTGGGCTGCAATAACTTTCCCCTCTTTTTGACTCTTCTTCTTCTTCTTTTTGGCGAGAAAACTCTGAAGGTTGGCTGTCACGGTTTCTCTGCAGAACAGGACGGCGGAATTGTACTCCGTCGACATTAATTTCAGGCATTAAAATTGGTTTTACAATTCCGAAATGCGGGAAATGCGCTTGAATTTTTTATTCAAATTAATTATTTTGCACCGCAGTTTTAGAGCGAGCGGAAGGAGAGGAAATTATTAAGGGCAGTGGCGATAAATTTGTTTAGGTGTGACAATTTTGAGGATTTTGAGTGGCAGGTGCCGCTCTGTGGCAATAATTAATTAGAGCGGGATTTTGATGGAGTGGCAATTACAATTACAATTATTGAAGAAGCAAAAATACGGAAAATGTTTACAGAGAACAAAAAATGTTTTAAGTTTTACAAAAAATGTTCAAAATAATGCGAAAATTGTTTTTAGTAATAATTAAAATGTTTAAAATATTACAAAAAATTTTGAATATTACAAAAAATGTTTAAAATAATACTAAAAAGGTTTAAAATAATACAAAAAATGTTTAAAATAATACAAAAAATGATTAAAATAATACAAACAATGTTTAAAATATAACAAAAAATGTATAAAATAATACTAAAAATCAATGCTTCGCCCCGATTTGTACGCTTTCTTCGAAAGCTACTGACGAAGGGGTCGCTCCGCGATAGCGCG
>JAQGAK010005537.1:0-10073 GCA_034696945.1 Lipothrix lubbocki | reverse complement strand
TTATAAGAGAATTTCTATATAAGAGGCAGATTTTGGTGATTTATAGCGTTCTCTTATAGCAAGGTTCCAGTGTAGTACTCTGAAATCACGAAATCAGTGACAAAATGCTATAAACGTCTTTTTACATTACCTGGTGCTCCATTTACTACAGCAAGAACAGCGAAGAGTGACAGACACAAAAATAATTTTGCCATAGTCAAAGTTTTAAAGTGGATGTTGACGTCCTAGAATTGAAAAGTGAACAGGAGATGTAGTTCGAGTATTTAAAACACTGGAGGTGTAATTGTGGAATGTGTAGGATGGACAAACTCGAATCACTTTTATACCACGTTTTTAATCCTGTATAAACAAATTACTGTGAAGTTTATAAAAACACCTGGTTTAATAAATGGCTATACGTAATTTATCATTCTGCTGCAATTATTACCACAAGGACATGATTCGCGCTTAAGGCTTAAATTAAAACATATTTCCTAGACAGTTCCATTCAATAAAAGAGCATTTTCCGTATGCCAGTCATAACCTCGAATGTCAATTTTTGTTCTAAATGACAAATTTTGGGGTTTAATTGACGAAGTGGAAAAAGACTTCGAATCCTTCCGCATTTTCATTTCCACTAAATATCTATAATCGTTAACCTATCAGCTTGTAATTGTGCGAAGGCTTTTAATCTGTATTCACAGGTATTTTGTGGTACATTGTGAATTTTTTAAATACTTTTGTATCGCTAATTAAATTGGAATTTTGGTTGGTGAATTTTGGTCAACCGTACAAATAATAACGCATGTAATTAAACGCATTACATCGTATACCATAGAACATTTGTTGATTGGGTTTGAAGCTGAAGTTTAATGACATAGCTTTAAGCCCGTGCTCTGCACGGGAAAATACTAGTTGGTCGTTATGGTGTATTATGTATGGCGCCAAATTTTAAAAGCGTTACAGAGATTTTAGTGTGAATATAGATTAAGATATTATTCCTGCTGTGCGTTGTTTTATAGACATACATACATATATAATATATGGACTATTCATATTATTTATAAGAGCAGTACAGGGTTATTACTGCATTCTAAATTGACATCGTTCCATGCGTCACTGAACCTCGACTAACCATGTGCTGGCTTCCATCATCACGGAAATAGTGTGTTTGTCCTTACATTAACATGAAGTTCATTTCCTCCATGAGCTTCGGAAGTAGCTGTGAATTTGAGATGATTGTAACTTCCTATATTTTCTTCAATGCTCTTCCGGGGGAAATAAATTCCTGAGAATGCCGAGTTGGTACAATCGTTTACAAATTGTAGCTGTATGTACAATAATGTAAATTTTTAGATGTATCTACATTTATAATTTCGAATTTTAGGTAATTTCCGTGACAATTTTGAAGTAATTGTATATTGTCGGTGAAGATTCAAAGTGGCTTTTTAGAAATTGTGGTGAGATGGAAATCTTATATTACAATGAAATATAAGGAGCATATTGTATAATACATAATTATTATCATTGTACAAGATACATGGAAATTATAATATTAAATACAAATAACTGTCATAATAATTGATTGATAACTTAAATGAAGTCATTGATTGTTATCTTGTTCAAATGTGTAATCAAATAGATTTGAGTAAGAGTAAGGTTCGCTATCATTTTTGAACTTAAGAGGAGATTTTTCAAATAATCGAGTCTATACATATGTGAGATATTTAAGGCATTTTGTAGTATTTTTTCCAGATAGAAGTGTAGTAACCTTCTTCGGCAGGGCAATACATTCTGACTACTTTGGTCACATCAGACAAACTGAGACGTAACCGTTGGCCAATTTCGACTCCAGGTTTCTGAACAATAAAACAACATTGTTAGTTTAAAACCAACAAAACCAATACGCACTGATCGAATCATATCTTATGCAAACGTCAAATAAAAATCTTAACCACTCGCAAATAATGTTTACGAGCAAATTCTTAAACAAATCTGCATATAAATAGATATTGATCAAACCAGAGGAACGATGGTTCGATGAGCCCCATCTTTTACGAATGCATGTTCTGGGTAGTGCATAATGCTGTCGTAGTCATAGGGAACGTCAAAATCATGAACATGCCCGGAAGTGTATTTTTCGAAATTGTGTTCATTATCTAAAAAATTCGTGAATCAGAACGAAAATAAACGCAAATTAAAAAATATTTAAGCTACAAATTAAAATCAAAGAATTTTAAGCTGTGTATACCTGAGCGAATATTTGCTTCAATCACACGGATGTAATTGTCTCTATCCGTTCGGGATTGCTCATGGTAAAAGCCTAACGCGTGCACTATTTCATGGATTATTGCTCCGAATCCACAGACATCAGACTCTAAGTGTAATACCTGTAATGAACAAATCTTTTTATTAACCCATTTTAACTACCAAGCTCAATTATTTTTAGTAATTTGTTTAACATTAATGAATACCTGTGGGCTCATTGTTACTATCATGCCAACGAAGGACGAACATCCGTCTGAATTTTGAAATTTCACAAAATGCTTCTCGTTGGTTCTCCTCTTGAACCTAATGCACGTGTGGAAGGAAATTTGTGCCATCGCTCGTCGGAGGTCCATCGTATCCCTTGTTGCTAAGGAAATTAATATTTTATATTTGATCCACGAACAAGGATATCTACTTAAAGTTTACTTGGTAGAAATAAGCATTTACATAAATGTTTTACTCAAGCATAATTAACCAAAAGGAATTGTTTATGATATTGTCCATTCTAATAATGAAATACAGTAGATTAGATTAATTCTAATTAATTTTTATTTATAATTATTTAATTCTAATTAAATATGTATAAATTTGATAATTATTCTAACTGTAACTAGAATCAAATTCGTATGGAAGGACTCCATGTGGCCATCGGTAATGTTTTCCTTTGATTCCGGAACGAACCACGCGGTTTTCCTCTGAGGCCGCCCCATTAGATTTAGAATGAAAATATTCAAGCTCCCCGGGCAACAATAAAATGTCACCTTCAAATATCCCGGGGTTCTCTTCTGCCTGTCGGGCTTGAATGCAAATTATGCATGAGACTATAGTAATTATTGCTGGTAAAAAGTGAAGATGGCCCATTTTGAAACCGGACCAATATCAATTCACGTATTGATAGGATTGCTACTGTAAATTATAATTATTATAATGTTACTTAGGGAAATGCCTGTTTTATCTTAGAAAACCTTTGCTGGACTTCTATGCTAAAGACTGAATGCCATAAATTTTTATACGCTATTTATACTAGAGGAACAAGAGGGGATTGTGGCTAAAATTATTTCCTTATGATAATTTCTCGGGTTTTAGGGGCAGCGCAGCGGCCCTCCTGCAGCGTAAATGTCCGTCCATCTGTACGTCCGTTTGCACGATAACTTCAAAAACCCCGTCATCCGATTTTGCTCAAACGTGGTCCCCATGGTCTCCAGACATAAATCGGGAGTGAATTTAAAGTTGAACCGAATACGTTTAACCGTTGCGAAGTTACCTGGGTTCGACCATTTGTATAAATCAGTTAATACTGATACTTTGCTAATTATGGTCCAATCTGTAATATTGACTTCTTATATGAATACATTACCTGAGATATAGAGTCTGAAGTCAATGTAGGTATCTATGATCTGACAGGGACTCGGTGTCTGAGCCACTCCAGTAACTCCTCATACTAATAGCATACTTATTGACCATAGTGTGACATCTATGACCTCAGCTCTGAAAATATTTGAGAAAATCAGAGCCTAGTTTCGAAGTTACCCGGGTTTTTAAAAAATTTGTCCAAATTTGCTGAAAATGTGTAGTATACGTAAATTCCAGACATAAGACATGTAAGATTTCGAAGATGAGACAAATCGATGCAGCATTTATCGGAGGTAACGGGGCTTTGATGTAAGGACTAAACAAAGGAACGCATATTATAAAATGTAAAAACATTTGGGATAAAAACTGATATTTATTTCTACCTTCTATAAAAAAAACCAGCGTTTTTCCAAAATCCGTAATTTTGGTCGTAGAAGGACATCATAGGAAAGGTCCCTAAATCGTAAGAACAGATTTTGGACCCAATTTACCAGTTTCAAAATTTTGACCCGTTTTTGGCGGTTTGAAATTATGAAACACCATAAAATTACCCCCATGGTCATATTTTTATTTTTGACGTAGCTATTGAGTCCCGGGGTCAAAAACGGCGATTTTTACTTTTTTTCATAAAAATTTAAACATATCGCCACATTCAAGGCGCGTATTATGTATGTAGAGTGTAGGTAGTACATGTACATACTAATATAGGCGCAATAACTGTTACTGCTATATATTTATTTTACCCATTGGTTGGTCTGTTGATGAATAACTGGGCAGCTGCTTTGGCACAGTTCCCATAAATCGTTGCAAAGCAACGATTGGAATACGTTTATTACCAAGAAGCGATTACGGTTAATTGCCAAGTTTCGATTAAAAAGCAGTAACCATTTTCAGGGATAATATTTGCGTATAATAATAACCACAATATACATTTAAACTGAATATGTTGATTCAAATTCGGAAAAGTTTGATATCTGCAACCTTTTTAAGTGCACTACGTACCACAAATATTCGAGTCTAAGAAATGTATTATCAGTTGAAATTATATGTTAGTGAAGTTGATAAGGTAACGATTCTAAAAACTGTTTGCACTATTATACGTGGTTATAGCCAATATATTCTGGTCAAGCCGGAATAAATAGTTGGCTTTTCTGAGAATAAAAGTTATACTGGATGTTTCCCGGTAGATAGTTTTGGTCACACCAGGAAACTAACCCAAAATACAACATAATCATGTATTCCTCTTTTTATCGTTTATTTTATTTCATAGTATTTCGTTTTATGTATTTTATGTAACACAAAGCTGTACATACTCTTATTAATCATCCCTCACATTTTTATTGATTTTATGAATTTATAAAATAATTTAGCCACCTATGTATACCATTATATTTCATCGGGTTAATTTATTTAATATTTTTATTAGGTAATAATTCCAAATTGTATTCAATAATTCAACATTATTAATTGCTTCTAAATTTGATTTACATGTTTTCTCTCATATATGTATGTAATTAATTTTGAATTTAAAATTTTGTAAAGAAGACGACGCAGTTAAGGACGAGCCCAACGGGCCTTGTAATGGTTTTCCTTAGCAGGGCAATACATCCTCACAACTTTGAGCGTGTCGTACAAGCTTAAGTGACTCCGTTGACCAATTCTGACTCCTAGTTCCTGAATATTAAAAATAAACGTTTATATTTGCTGAATATTTTTTCTGCATACAAGGGTCAGTCAAACAATGAGTATTAAATAATAAATGATTTCATGACAAGTTGCAATCAAACCTTTGGAATGAGCGTTGGGCCGGACCCTGGCCCATTTTTCGCGAATGAAAATGCCGAATAATGCAAAATACTATCATAGTCATAGGGAAGGTCATAGTCATGAACGTGGTGTGAGGTGTATTTTTTAAAATTCTTCTTGTAACCTACATACGTAAATACGAATATTAGAATTATTGAAGCCCCAGACGAATACAGACAATTATTTTTTGAACCTCACCAGGTTTTATATTTTCATCAACCACGGTGACATACTCATCCCTGTCGACACGTGACTGCTCGTGCCAAAATCCTATGGTATGCATTTGTTCATGCATTATTGACCGCGGGCAGAAATTAGGTTCAAATCTGATTGTCTATGGGGAAAAAACATAGTATTTAATAGATTCAAATGACAATTTTTTGAGTGTGACTTTTTATTTAATAATTATCTGAGGACCAATTCCTAACATGCCAACCTCAGACGCACATCCGTTTCCATTTTTAAAGATGATGTAGTTGTACTCAGTGGTTCTCTTCTGGAATCGGATGCACGTGTGGTAAGAAATTTTTCTCATTGCTTGTTTGATGTCAAGTTTATTCTGAGGCGCTGCATTCAAAATAGATTTTCCCCAGTTTTAAAATTCAAAATCATAGAAAAACAACTCGTTTAATTTTACTTGTTCTGTATTATGGAATTTTAAATTGTATTATTTGTTTGTATCTTGTATCTAATATTTGTATCTCATTATTTTTCTTTATTAATCTTTAGCAATATGGTGAATATTTAAAAATATATGATTCCCAAATATTTATTTTTACATTATGTTTAACAAAATTTATTTTACATTTTGGATTGATTTGATGTTAAAATTTTAGTACTAACTGTAGTCCCGAGAAAGCTTGTAGGGTATGATTCCCTGAGGCCATCGAAAACGATCTCCTACGATGCCCGCAGACGCCTCTCCCGCTCCCGCACTCAAACTTGCTAGGTCGTCTGTCAATAATAAAATATCCCCTTCAAATAAATTTGAATTCTCTTCTGCCGGCCGGTCATCTACCACTCCAACACAAAAGATAATGTTTCCTAGTGCAGTAAATAGAAAGAAAATTTGTGTAATATGCTCCATCGGACATACCAACATTTTCTAAAATATTTATAGAAATGAAACTGTTTCGTATGCTGGAAAAATTACACTGATGTATCCGTCCAGAAATGCTATTTATATATTAGGAGCATGAAGCATGAAGGACATGTATTGATCTTTTATGTTTTTTCGCCTTCACTGGTTAATTTAACTTCGACAGATGTTCGGCAAACAGTACATAATGATCCCGAGAAACAGTTAATCCATTATTGTACACGTTTGCAAAAGGAAAGGGACAATAATTGCAGCTATTTAAAACCACGAAAGTCTTTAATGATAAATTAAGTAAATGATTTCGACTTTATTAGGATTATTCGAGGAATTATTATATAATTATGTTAGGCGATTAACTGCGGGTTAATCGCGTGTACTTAAATGTTAAGCCAGCCACGATAAATGTTTTAAGGAAAGTCCTTTTCGAGAATTGACATACGAGTTTTTGACTGAAGTATTTTGTTACCACAACCTGATATGGTCACTTTAACTAATTTATTAAAATAAATTATACTTCTGATAATCAATTAGACGAAATTTTAGCGTGATTACAAAATGCAAGATCCAATACAATATTTGAAGTAAAGTTTACAAAATTATTGTGTTACATCTACATATCTTCGTTGGAGCACTGTTTGTTGTGAGTAAAATAAAGATGGGCACAACTTTTGTGCAAATATTTTTTTAAATTTGGATTGTACATATGTAAAACATGTATTTTACCAACAATGCTGAATATCTCGAATCTACACAATGTACATGATAACATGATATGAATCCAAATTATTATAACATGATATTATACGTACTATATGTCAGATAAGAGTACAATTTTTTAAATGATTGAGAAATCCATTGACATTTTAATTAGTCCAATTGTATTAATTGTTTTGTACGATCAATTTTATCGCAAATTTTTTATCAGAAAAGTCAAACAACAGAGAGGGAAAATGTCGCCAGAGATTAGAATTAGTGCGGTTGTAGTTAATTTAATGATGAGGACTCCTCTTCAGGAACATTATTTAACGGAGGAATTCCTGCAATCCCTTTCTGCCAAGTGTACGACGGAGGTCCGATCGACGTACAATAGCTGGATTTTTCAAGATTTTTCGGACCGTCTACCCAGTACAATACATAGAAATTGCACATCTCGTCATGGTGTGTCTCTCTACAAAAGGGATAAAGTACCGAAAATTGAAAATGAATCATTGAAACCAACAGTTCTAACACAGAAGCTTTCTGGAACAATTTAAAAATATTTATCTTTTACCCGTTATACGTGGTGTAGTTTCTATTACTGACGAAAGTGCATCTAGTTGCCTTAAATGATAATTTATGAAGACATATTTTATTAGATTACTGTGTATATAATAATAGCTTTCTAGATTTTTTCCTATTTTCGTATCAATATTAACAATTTTTATTGTTTGATACATAGTGCTTACCAGTAAATCCCCTTTGACTAAAGTCATGTCATTTTCAACCGGGTAGATACGTTGCAGCTCCTGTGGATTTTTCTTTCCCAACAATGTCCAGTGATCAGTTCCATGAACGTCTCGCTTAACTGCATACCCAGAAACGCATGTGCCTGCAAATAATATTGAAAATGTAGATTAATAACAAAATTCATTTACAAGCGTAGTTATTCTTAAATGTGCTGTGAGAAGATCTCAAACAAAAACAATTCTTAATCAAATCAAATCCGGGATAATATAAATAAAGAAATGTACCTAATCCATGCGTGTGAGGTTGGAAACTAATAGGATGGACTTCTAAATCATCCTCCATTACACAAGCTAAGTCAGCTTTGACTGTTGCAAAAGGTGGGATGACCTCGTCGGTCGTTGTAATTATTATTCCTGCTGATCGTGACTGTCTGAAATGATCAAAATATCATTTTCATTCTGACCTGACTTTTTAGTCTTTTGAATCGGCAACATTTATCGTTCATGATGTTGACGATAAATTCGAGATAAAATCGTAGGAAAAAATAATTTATTTTATTTTAAAATATAAATTATTTATATAAAAATATTTAATTTGTATTCATTACTTACGGTGTAAATGAAACATCAATAATAATTCCAGAGGTATCCACGATATCTGGAATATTTGAAGTAAAAAAAACAACTAAATAAATTGATGAAAATATTTAAATGGTAATTATTTTAAAATTTCGTTTAATGTACTGACCTGATCTAGAAAACGATTTATAGTGAATTTGCATCACAAGATACTGAATATCGGTGTCCCCGCCCACACGAAACCCAACACCTTGGGGTAATTCATACGCCGGAGTACCATGCTCCCAAGGGAAAATGAATTTTGGGTATATTTCTTTGCAAATATTCCCCACAGCCAGATTTGGTTCGTGGTAATTTAAGTGAGAACAATCCCAAAGAGGGTCGGGGCTTCCCGGATTGGTGCAACCGAAAATCCCAGCATGATGCACAATTTCGCTGTTTACCTTGGGCTGAAAAGCCACTGAAATAAACGCAGTTAGATAATTACACGAATGACCAAAAATTAAATATTAAATCTGCTAAGCACAAAGAATTGTCGCTACGAATGTTATACTTACGCAAATATTCCGAGATATTTGAATCCAACCGGTGGCTCACGCACAAGTAAGTAGTTTCCTACGGTTAAACATCGGTTTTTAAAGTATTTAAAAACAAATTCTGTAAAACGCTTAACTTTTAATTTTTGTGGTAAAATGAACTATACAACTTTAATAGTCATTTTATTCGTAATCAATGATTCATGGTGCCGACACAAACTACGAACGAAGCTCTGAAAAATGTATTTTTCCCTTACGTATTTCGGCTTGGTAATATTTGGCATCAAAAACTCAAACGTACGCAACTCTTCGTCTGACGAAGGAATTGTAGCAGCCAGTGGTTTGACTAGAGCGCCAAACTGGATCAAGCCAACGATGCCGTATGTTATCAAGTAATAAGCCTTCATTTTAGCTGGATTTGCTAAATAGTGCCCAATATTAATTTATTATCAGCTTTTCCAATTTAAAATTGAAACAAATTTGTTAGACTGAAACGACTGCACTAGTTAATATTGAGACAGTCAGTTACAGTCTCTAAACTGTAAACTAGAAATAAAAAGGGCATTTCTATGGGACTGTTGCAATGGATGAGAAATGAGAACGCCCAATATGATATCCACAGTCATATGTTAATCGTGATTTTACATCACTTATTCATTCCCTTACAAATCTATATTTGTATTTATTCTTATATTACTTCCCCTACGTTTCAATCAAATTATTCCTTGACAGTTCAAATGTCAAGCGCCTCGACTGTAATGCGCGAAGAGATGATCAAGCACACGAATCGACATCGCTTTAGGATCCAAAAAATTGCAACCGCAAATTAATTGTGTAGTAAAAGTAATAAACTCCATTGAAAAAGTAGCTGACGTTATTCCAGTGCACGAGAAAACGACTCAGGATGTCAAGATCATCCGTTATAATGATATAAACAGTAACTTCAGAGCTTATCTGCAGAGGTTTTCGATGATGTTTGAATCTTACGACGAATTTGTCAAAAACTGT
>JAQGAK010005536.1:0-10076 GCA_034696945.1 Lipothrix lubbocki | reverse complement strand
TAAATCAATAAGATGTTAAATGAGGAAGTTTCCGGAAATCCTAACCGCTTGACCTGCAGGTCACCGAACATATAACCCGTGTCAAACTTCAAACCTTGACCGATTTCAATGAAATTTTCAAGAAATATTCCTTACATTAAATCAATACGAAGTTAAATGGGAAGTTATGCGGAAATCGTTACCGCTTGACCTCTAGGTCACCGGACGTTAACCACAGGTCAAACTTCAAACATTGACCGATCTCAATGAAATTTTCTGGAAATCTTCCTTACATTAAATCAATACGAAGTTAAATGGGAAGGTATACGAAAATGGTAACAGCTTGCATTTTAAATGGCGGCGTTTCCAGGAATCGTAACCGCTTGACTTCATGTCACCAAACAATTTACGGTTTATGTAGAATTTTCATAATTTGTGTAATCTTTCCAAGCATGTAATATTTGAATATTGCAAAATATTATTTACAAAAAGTGGACATTTATTCATATTCACATTATCCTTTATGGGTTTATTCCATTCAAATTAAAATATACAAATAGATCGTACAATTTAACCTGAACATTCACACATAGAAATGTCTTCAATCCTTGGTATAAAAGGAGAGCACATTCGCAATCATTGCAGTTGTCTTTTGGAATCAGAGTTGCTCACAATTCGAAATGCCTAAACGAGCCAAGTCAAATATAAATGGGAAAAGCAACCAAGAAAAATGTAAAAGGTTTAGGCAAAACAATGCTACTCCAAAAGAGGTGCCTGAGCGTGAAGACGTGCACACAGCAGTTAAAGAAAGAAAAAGACGGTCACGAAATGCCATGAATTTAACGGAACTTCAAACTGAAAGAATTATTAACCGGAATAGTCATGCTGCAGCCCGTGCCAGATCACTTTCAATATTAAAAAATTCAGCTGTTGTAGGGTGTAATATTGAAAACGAGGATGAATTTGTCCATTACATAGGCGGATTAGATTCAGTGTGTGAATTTTGTAATGCATTGCATTTTGAAGCTGAAAGACCCCAAGATAAAAAATTTAGTTCATGTTGTCACAAGGGTAAAGTGAAGCTTACAAATTTACATGATCCACAGCCACTCATAAAATCGTTACTCACAGGAGCAAGAAAGCGTCCCACAAGTGAAACTGTAGATGCAATTGTACATAAACGAAGTGTTAATTTCCACAAAAATATTTTGAAATACAATAGTGCGTTGGCTTTTGTAAGCTTGGGAGCTCCAGGGCGAATACGTTCACAAGATATTTCTGGAAACAGAGGTGTGTATGTATATAAAATCCACGGCTCTATTTACCATGAAAGTTCTCCTCTTTACCCCGGTAATGAACAACAACCTGCATACGCACAGTTATATATTTATGACAATGACGAGGCTACAACCTTAAGAATGGAGAAACCTGTAAATTCGAACTGTGACAGACAAATAATGTACGACCTTCATCAAGTTATAAGCACTTGCAGCCCTTATGCTGAAGCATACAGAATGATGCATGAAATTGAAAAACAAGAACGTGTTTATGCAGGACAACAAAATAGACCAATTAATGGGGTGAACATGTGGATTACTTCAGAAAAGCCACTGCCAGCAAATGCACATCGTGGACAATATAACACACCTTCATCTAACGATGTTGCTATAGTATTTTTTAATACTGACGGTGAACCACCCTTAAATAGAGACATATGTGTATATCCTAGAGGCAGCTTCCGAGAACGACTTGGCGTATTAAGTCCTAATAGAGACCCAATGACATATCCTTTATTCTTTCCACATGGGGAAAAGGGTTGGTATAAAAATATGCCATTGAATACCGAAAATCAACAAGGTCGTTCATATGTATCTCACCTTCAATTTTACAGTTATCGCTTGGCTATTCGTCGCCCTTTTAATATACTACTAAATGGAGGGAAATTGACGCAACAGTATATAGTTGATATGTACTGTACAATAGAAGCTAACCGTCTAAATTATTATAGAACTCATCAAAGAGAAATGCGCGTCTCAGCTTATCAAGGGCTGATTGATCAGTTAAACACACGGGCCGAAAACAATGACTGCAGAGTTGGAAAAATGGTAATACTGCCTTCATCATATTCTGGCGGCCCAAGAGCACAACATCAAAACTTTATTGATAGCATGGCAATTGTGGCTGAATTGGGAAAACCTGATTTGTTTATAACATTTACATGCAATCCAAAATGGAGAGAAATATTTGAAAATTTAGAACCATGGCAAAACGCAGAAGATAGACCTGACTTAGTTTCTAGAGTTTTTAATTTAAAGGCCAAATCATTTGTGAACGACATATCTAAAAAACATATTTTTGGTACATGCATTGGAATTATATATGTAATTGAATGGCAAAAACGGGGTCTACCTCATATGCACCTAACAGTGCATTTATCGGAGAATGATAAAATTAGAAACAGTGACAAAGTGGACAAAATTATATCGGCTCAGTTGCCAGATCCAAGTACTAATCCAAAGCTTTCAGAATTGGTTACCAAACACATGATTCACGGCCCGTGTGGTTATTTAAACCCCAGGTCACCATGTATGCAGAGAGGCAAATGCCAAAAAAAATTTCCACGCCAATACCAGGCTACAACAATCTTAAATGACGACGGCTATCCAACATATAAGCGTGAGGAAAACGGAAGAACAGTAAAAAAAGGAAAATGCAACGTTGATAACCGTTATGTAGTTCCATATAATCCCTGGCTGCTTGCACGTTATGAGGCGCACATAAACGTAGAAGTATGCTCGACAATTAAGGCTATACGATATTTATTCAAGTATTTTAACAAAGGGCATCCATGTGGGACAGTTAAGTTTGTTGAAAACGGAGAACAGACGTTGAATCATGACGAAATTGCAAACTATTTAGATTGTCGTTATGTGTGCAGCCAAGAAGCCATGTGGAGGATATTAGAATATCCCATGCATTATCAGTCACACACAATTCACAGATTGGCGATCCACCTTCCTTTGCAACAAAGTGTTTATTTTCAAATATGTGAGGAAGAGACTGCGCTGAGACGAGCAGCAGCAAAAGATTCTCCTCTTTTAGCATATTTTAAGCTAAATAGCGAGGACCCAAATGCTCGGCAATATTTATATACAGAAATACCCAAACATTACACATGGATAAGAAACAAATGGCAAAACCGGAAAGCAACGCCAAAGCCTATTGTAACTCGAATGTACGCTGTCAGCCCATCTGACAAAGAAAGATACTTTTTACGCTTACTCCTACTTCATGTCAGAGGGGCTGTTTCGTTCGAAGATTTGCGCACACACGATAGTGTAATATACGACAATTTTTTTGAGGCGGCAAAGGCCAAAGGTTTTATTTGTGATGACCAAGAATGGGATCGATGCTTGGCTGAAGCAACACAATATCGTTTTCCGGATGGTATGCGTGAATTATTTGTAATAATATGTGTATTTTGTAACTTAGTCGACTCTAAAGTCTTATGGGAAAAATACAAAGATCAATTGTCCGAAGATCACTTACGTAATAATGAACCTCAAACAGCTTATAACAAAGCACTACTAGATATACAAGAGCTGCTAAAAAATCATGGTAAATCATTGCAAGATTTCTATTTACCTAATACAACAGTAGAATTGCGCGTTGAAAATTTAAATGCTGTGGAAGAGTTGCGAGAAGGCGAGAGGATGAAATTGCAACTCAGTGAGGAGCAATTAAACGTTTTTAATGCAGTCGTAAATGCTGTTGAGAATTCCAGCTCCGGTAACAGATTATTTTTTCTTACTGCTGAAGGTGGTGGTGGAAAAAGTTTTTTAATGAATGCTCTATGTGCGTATTTAAGAGGTTACAATCGCATTGTATTACCATGCAGTCTAACTGGGATCGCTGCAAATCTTCTAAGGCAAGGAAGAACATTGCACAGTCAATACGGGCTGCCTTTAAACGCGTTTCAGGATTCTACTTCTAGAATTAGTCCTAACAGTAATGAAGCCAAAATAATTAAAGAAGCACAATTATTAATTATAGATGAGGTATCAATGCTAAACGAAAAACATTTAACAATGATAGATAGACTCTTACGGGATATAACCAAAACAAATCACTTATTCGGAAACAAAGTAGTTTTGCTTGCTGGAGATTTCCGCCAAATATTATCAGTTGTTAAAAATGGTACCAGAACAAAGATTGTAGAAGCATGTGTACGGTCTTCGTCTCTCCGGCCTCATTTCAAGACATATAAATTAACACAGAACATGCGAGTTGTTTCTAATCAAGATGAGTTTTCGTCATGGTTAATTAAGCTGGGGAATGGTGACCTGCCTAATGAATTAGGTGTAGAAGGGTTGATTAAAATCCCACCTCAATTTGTTTCAAATGGAGATTTAATATCTGAAATTTTTGGTAATAGAATATCTTATGACACCATTGATGACATTTCTGATTGTGCAATTTTGACTCCAAAAAATACAGACACGTTTGAAATAAATGACAAGATTATGGAAATTTTAGAAGGAGAGTACAAAGAGTATTACAGTATCGATGAATACGAAACAAGTGAGAGTCATTCCGGCTTACACCTTACCGCTGAATTTTTACATAAGTATAGTCCTTCCGGATTTCCTTTACACATATTAAAGCTCAAGCGTGGTACAATCATAATGCTACTTCGAAATTTAAATACAAAACGGGGATTATGTAACGGAACTCGGGCCAAAGTTATTGCTATGCATACTCATATTATTGAAGTAAAGATTTTGACAGGCTCAGCGAAAGGACAAACCCTGTTTATTCCCAGAATAGAACTGGCTGAAACAGATTTGACTGCACCATTCAGGTTAAAACGAAGACAGTTCCCAATTAGAGTATCATTTTGCATGACAATTAATAAATCACAAGGAAATTCAATGACTAAAGTAGGGATATATTTACGTGAAAAAGTGTTTTCACATGGCCAGTTGTATGTGGCATTCTCACGAGCGCGGTCGGCTGATGGTGTTAAAATTTTAATTAAGAACACTGAAACGCAAGGCAAATTAAAACAAAATTCAAACGAAGTGTATACACAAAATGTCGTTTTTCGTGAAGTCCTAGAATAGTTGTTTTTTAATATAAACTTATAGGCTTATAGCATAGTTATTTTATATATTTGTTTACAGGTGAAAGATTTTTTGAAGATTATTCTAAATATACGTAAAAGAGATCGTTCCTCGCAGATAATTTTAGTTATAGCCGCATAGAACGTTTGAATGGGCTGTAAAATATTAGGCAAAAACACAATGCCTCTATTTAATAATGAAGATATTTTGAATAAACAGCGTACCTTCAGCCCATTTATAATTGTAATTTGAATACAATATTATCCAGTAACAAGGTTAGAAAATACTTAAGTACACAATTTTTGGAGGGTATAAATACAGCCGAAAATTGCCAATACTTCATCCAGTCTTTTGTTAACCTTTGATTCTTAAAGTTAACTTTGTCCGTTTTTTTCCTGACTTCTTTCATAATGAAACCTTTTTTCAAAAAACCTTTCAATTACCGAAGAGAGCGCCGAATCAATCCTTTGCATAGACTACCTAAGTTAGATGGTGAACATACTAGATATTGTTCGTTTTGCGGTGGACTGATTCAAAACATGGTTTTGCACAAGCCAGGTAACGTATTATTTTTTAAATTTTTGTATTAGTTTTTGTAATTATTTTGTATGAGTTTTTGTATTCGTTTTTGTATTAGTTTTTGTATTAGTTTTTGTATTAGGTTTTGTATTAATTTTTGTATTAATTTTTGTATTAATTTTTGTATTAATTTTTGTATTGATTTTTGTATTAATTTTTGTATTAATTTTTGTATTGATTTTTGTATTGATTTTTGTATTAATTTTTGTTTTAATTTTTGTGATATGTACATTATATGTAATTATGTATACCTAACACATTTTTGTTTGTTTGTTTTGCTTCAGCCTTTTGTCCACACTTGGGCTGCAATCGGCCCGTACCTCAACGTAGAGCAACGGACAATTTCTATCGCAGTTCAGAACCCAGCTGGATCAATTGTCCCCAGTGCGATTCATTTTTGCATAGTAAGTTACATTTTAATTAGCTTTGTTTTGTACGTAAAAGGCGATGCTGTCAATTATAGTTTAATATGTAACTTATTGAATTGTTTGTTATATTACAGGTACGCATTTCTTTTGCCGACTGTGCCGGTTCGAGACCCCATGCGGAACCGCTGTTCGCATTGCCACGGAGAAGAAGAAGCTTGCAAAAGCAATGGGAGATGATGAGACAACCCCGGCTCCCACTTTCCATTCTTACGTTGGTCGACCAGTGACTTCTACAGTCTCTTCAGTTGTTCCTCCTAGGACTACACAGCCTTCAGCCCACACCACTGGTAGTAGAGTTGCCATATCTGTACCGACACTTAATGGGCCCCAGGTAGTCATGGTGGATCGCCCAACAGCTGCCGTACTAAGGGCTGAAACACATGTACAAGACAAGCAAAGTCCACCACAACCATCGCAAGGTTGTACTTCTTTAAGTATTGATTCCGACAGCCCATTAGGCAGTGCCAACAATCCTGAGACTTTGGATACAGACATGGACGACGACTTTGGCGAGGAAACGTTGTTAGAAGACAGTGATGCGAGTGTTCTTGCTCTTGATTAGTATGTATGTGTGCTTAATATACCGCCAATATTATTGTTTATTTCTTAGTTTGACATTTTAGTGCAATCCTTATACGCATATTTATATGTAGTCATGTGTATTATGTTTTGATTCTACGTGTGTTATTAAAGCGAGTATATTAACCGGATATGTATGATCAATTTGTTGCTTTTTTGACACTATAGTTACCTATATAGTTTATAAGCTGTTTAGTTTCATTCAGTTTTAAATGGGCTGTCATTGCAGATTTTTGTTTGTTTCTCTCTATATAGCTTGCATTACTGCTCATGTAGTAACACTATATATATAGTACATCAATCAAAATTGCATATTATTACTATTCACATCACCATTGACAAGCTATTTCTGCAATCATATCAATCTTTTTAACATGTCATTTAATCTTATTGGATTTCATATTTTCACCTTAAATAATATCATTATCATTTTAATTTTTAATTGCTTTACGCGTGACATAAAAGCATACATAAGATATGGGCTGAAGGAGTGTTTTTTGTACTAAAAATGAATAAATGTTCAGTAAACCATACATATATACATACTTAATGGCCTGAAGAAGTTATTTCAAAGCTTTTTACAACTTACATTAAAAGACTATACATACATAATGGGCTGAAGAAGTTATTTCATAAAGCTTTTTACAACTTACATTTAAAGACTAAACATACATAATGGGCTGAAATAGCTAATATTTCTGAAGACCTAGGTTCAAATCCCGGTAACGGGGAGCATTTTTTTCGATTTTTTAAGCTTTTGGTCAAAATACTCGAAGAACTATAATAATGTTTTTCTCAGAAAACCCATTATCATTACTATAAAATCATTGCATTTTGTTCCCATTGTGATACATATCAATTTAATGTTAGTGTATACCTAAATGTAGCTTTCATTAATTTTATGAATATATAAAGAATATCAACAAATGTAAATGACAAATTGACTTATCCCCTAATTTAAATACCCGGTCACGAACTTTTATCTAAGATGAGATTGCATTTTTCACTTATTTTATTTAGTATTTCTGCAGTAAGTTTCGGAAGAACACCTAAATCAGCAGTTTTGTAGTTAAGTTGTAATTTGTAGTTTTTTCAATCATGGCAGATTGGAATATAGTGAAAATCCTGTCTTTGGAACGCCGAAATGGAGTTGACGGGGCCATCGTGCAATGGGAGTAAGTTTAATTTAGTTTATATTTTTTATTTCTTTTATTATTAATTATATTAAAATTGTTGTAGTTGTATTTGTACATGTATATAGATAGTCATATTTGTATTATTTGTTTTACTATTTAGTCTATTTTATTTTTCATTTGTAGGTCCAGTTGGGTTGCATTATCGGATATTGTACATGGGCTGGAGCAGATGCTGGCGGATTTTAGAGAGCGTCAAGAATTGGCTGTACGAGATGCACCCACTGGTAAGTATGTTTAAATATCTATGTACAATATGTAGTTGTATATGTATCTATGTATCTGTAGGATTTAAATTATTTATTTATTAGACTATTGAATTTTTAATTATATTTTCCAGAACAACCTTGGCTGGAAGGGGAGTGTCGTTTTTCGGCTCCACGAAGGATACAGAATGTTGAAAGAGGTAGATTGCGAGAGGTGCAGAGAGGGAGTAGGCTGGAAGAGGAAAGAAGAAGGAGGCAAGAATCGCGGCGGCAAGAAGAGGAAAGAGTGAGACGGCAGCAAGCAGAGAGAAGACGGCGTCAGGCCCGTAGGCAAGGGATACCGGAAGATCATGGTGACGAAGAGGCTGGGGTAGTTAATGGGGCTGTAGTAGATGGTGAGGGTGGCAATGATGATAATGGTAACGATGGGGATGGGGTGGGCGACGAAAATATTCCCCCTATCCTTAACCATCAAGAGAACCAGGAAGTTCCGAATGGTCCGGTGGCGGGCGTTGTGGAAATTGACGAGGATGATGTTCCCCCGGGTGATTGGTTCAGGCGTATCTTTGGAGTGGATGGAGGGCAACTACGGGATCCCATTTATGAAGGTATGCTTAACATTTAAGAACATTGTACACGTATACGTGCATGCATGTAATGTTGGTACTGTATATGTAGATATTTAAATAAGCATTTGTTATTTTCAGGTCCAAAAAGATGGAAATGCCCATTTATATGTGGAAGCGTCTTCACGCGTAAGGCTACATGCCAGGAGCACGTTCGTGGTCATTTGCGTGTTCACACATATCAATGTGTGTGTGGATGGGCAACACAGCGTCGCCATCGTTATCGTAGGCATTTGAATGCATTCCATTGCGATCAATAAATCACAGTGTGTATTAACGAACACTATGTGCTTTTATTTGCATCAAAGCACCACAATGTTCATATACATACATTTCAGCCCATGACATTTCATAGCATATCATACCTTAGTATAGTAAGTTTTCAAATCATTGCCTGTCTTTGACAGGCTTTGCAACTTGTGTCATTCCTAACATTCCATTCAAATTACAAAAATATTAAAATGCGGGAAATTTAAAAAATTGAAATTGAGTTCCATTCCAGTGTCTAGTCTGAAGAACAAAACTAAATGGGGAAGCAGTGAACTTAAAATTTTTTTTAATAATAATACTTAATTAATAAATTAAATAATCAATTTAATTTAATTTAATTATTTCATGAGTAATACTTTTAATCTTTAAAATAATTGTATAATTATATTTTATAAGTGAATATTTTATATAATGTAAGTACATATGTGTATTTTTTTACTTTGCGAGTGTTTAAAAATATTTATAACAAAATTGTGGTATAGTTATATATTACTGCAGTGTTTATTTAAAAGCGAGCAAAATAGCACTTATACAAACAAATATAAAATAGCGCTTATGCAAAGTAGCTGAAAAAAAAATTAGCACCTATGCTGATTTATACCGACGATATGTAAAATAATTTCCCATAAGTAATTTATACTTCCTCAGGACGCTCAACTCAATTATCTATACTTACGATTAGTACAGCTTAATTTGCATGGGCGTGGGGCATTAAAATGAACAAATATTAAATGAATACTGAATTAAATGAAAAAAAAGAAAAAAAATCGATTTCTTCACCATATAAAATGATACTTTAGGATACTTTGCAGTGGTATTTGAAACATTTAATTTTAATGCGAGTTACTTCCAAGACCTCCACATACACGAAAACTCCCCTTTGAAAGAGCTCCCGAGTCCACATGTCGTTCATTATAAAATTCATAAGAGCACCCTATATAAGAGAGTTTCTTTAAAAAATACTAATTTTATTGATTTAGAGTAGTATTTTATATAGAGAGTTCACTGTACAGTGGAACCTCGCTATAAGAAGCCTCCATATAAGAGAATTCTCTCTATAAGAGATCCTTTGGGCTCGCATGTCATACATGGT
>JAQGAK010005535.1:0-10078 GCA_034696945.1 Lipothrix lubbocki | reverse complement strand
TAGTCAGGATCTGGAAAACCGAAGGAAGAGAAAGCCAAGAATTTAATGCTTTTTAATTCCCACAATTCATTTAAGGGGCTGTTGAGTTACTTTCACCAATCGGAAATTGTCCGTTCCGTCTTCCCTGGCCAAGTAATTAGCGATGGGTCGGATAGTTGAATTTTTCAGGAGTTGTCCTAACAGAAAACGACCTCCAATACGTCGGACGTTTGACATTCTCAGTAATCAGTCTTCTTTTCCGGATGTTGTGGTATCACAAATAAACTGCACGTGATAAAACGTATAGGGAATATTGCTCCGGGAAAATAATTACAGGGGAAGAATTAGAGTGGGAAAAATAAAATGCATGAAAATTCTTTAAAAATAATCAAATTAATAATAATTGGTATTAGTAATTGGAATAGTAAAATTAATAAATAAAGTTAAAAAATATTATTTAAATAGTTATTTAACATATTTTTAAAATAAATTGCACCACCTTTCAAACCTAATTACAGAAATGAAAGTTCTGGCAAACGAAGGATTAAAATTGTTACCGATTAATGTCACAACAGAGGTAGGTCACCATATGGTTTAAAAGTTCTGCGATGACAAGCAGACGAGCAATACACAGATTTTATTTGTAACCTATTATTGTCACTTTGTGGTGGTACGAACAACAACAGTTCATCGACCACTTGAAAATTACAATTCGATAGTGTGCACACGTCCTTATACGCGTAAAGTTCACACTGAAATTATTTGAAGGAGAGGGAGTTACAAATTAGTCAACGGACAGACCGGCTTCTGAATTGAGTTATGAATACAAAATTATCATTTATAAGCAAAATCAACTCTGGAGTCCGAAGAGGAACACAACAGCCTGAGAATCTGGGAAAAGTGGAGAATTATCTAGAAAGAATTTTATGAGAATAAAAATTGTTTCATCCTATTATTCATTTCTTATTTATTTCTAATGCCAGAGAAAAATGAAAATGTTTGCATTCAATTCGCGCGAGGTTATTGCCAGTGATAATGATTACACAGAAATTTACTTATAATTAATTGTACTTAAATTGTTCTACACAATTTTTAGTATCACATGGATAACGTAGCATTTTAAAAATGCATATACACACTTCTCTATGTGTCTCTATGATTTTGAAAGATTTCCAATTTTGCTTCCCTGGAAATAATCAAGATGGCGATGATGCATCCATTTTGAAAATATCAGCGTGAAAATTAACGACCATTGTAAATAAGTGATGACGATTGAGTTTGCAGTTTTTTTAAATCTTTTAATATGTAATGTTGTTCGAACGGGCTTTTCTAATTATGTAGATGTAGACAATTAAGAGGAACGCCGTCAGAAGTAAATAAAAACCGCTTCACATGCACTAATGCACAGCTCTAAACTAAATAATTTTCCACAAAAACGACTTTCTAACGATTTTGTCGTTCATATCCCCGGGTTTAAATGTGAGCATGAGCAGGCAGTAATAAAGATGACAATAACAGTACAAATATTTATGTTTATGTATGTACAATTGTTCGTACAGATTACAAATAATACAGTTTATAAAAGTAACAGATGTATCTGAAAAGTACGTACGCTATTTTGTATGTTCATTTTGCGTAGTGTTATAAACCATGTAAGGTTATTAGGCGCGTTGATAAAATTTTGTAAACTTGCAGAAGCACAATTTATTCAAGAATACACTGTAAACCTTCCCATAGAGTTCCTGTAAGTATAAATCGGCCCGCATGTTTAGCAGCGCTGACCTCGTATACCGTTAATGCTAAAAGTAGGGCCGTACGAACATTACAAGAGAACCCAAAAGTTGATATGGCAGTACGAACGATATTGTTTGTTCTTTCCCCTCAAATGATAAATGTATACAGCGTAATTATCAATGCTCCTGGCATGTGTAAAATGCCCGTTCAGGAAAAGGTTAACCAATACATATGATGGGATGAAATAAAAAATTAAAAAATATTTGTACAAAATGTAATTCTGCATGACCCAGGCACAAAATAAATACACGTATGTTCTTGAATTGAATTAATAGGAATAATTATTAGGTACTAATTTTAGGATTTAAAGGTTGCTGCCGTATTAAGTGTTCATTGTATACACGGATAGGTTAGCATCAATGTTAGCATCTCAAATAAAACGAGTTTATGTCGTTTGAGTTTCCAGGGGTAGCGCCACCGCCCTTTACTATGTAGTGTTGGAGGTTAATATTTACGAGGGTTTGAATAGTCTAGCACAACGTTTTAAATCTTTCGCAATACTCGCAAATTCCCGGGCTTACCTAATTATATACGTATATTTATGACGAGTACCAAAATAACGTCGATGCAGCGAGTTCCTTGTTTATAATGGGCGTGAAGATAGCAGCCACCAACCGGCTGCTAATTTTACAAATGTGAATAATTGAGTTAGTGAGTTAATATTGTCATTTTAAAGATGACGGAAAAAAGGCGAGAGTTTCCTGATCTCAACTTGAGCGGTTTGACCACCAAGGCACCAAATATTGTAATATACAACAAAACGACAATAAAAATACTGATGATCAGAACATTCCAAAATGTTTGTGTGGTAATTAACAGATTTTAATAAACAAATTTATTGGAAAGTTTTTATTAGATATTACATGGAAACTACTAAATTTAAATGTTTAATGAAATAATGACATTTCAAATAGTTTAGGCATTTAAAAAAATTATCTAAAACCTCACTTGTTGTTTTGCCTGACGATGGTATACTGTTTGCTACCAAAGGCTCTCACGATTTAATAATGCTTGTCAATTAAAAGAAATCCACGTAAAAGCCAATTATTATCATAGATTATTAGACAGAGTTTGTATACATAACCGGAATATTATATATGCATAATTTTTAAATCAATTTTTTCTAAATTAATAATGTATTGGCAATTATAGGATTAAATAAATGAAAGATCTATAAAGACTATCGCAAGTTCAATGCTAGCTTCAGGTCCTTGCTCGGCTTCATCGACCCGGCAGCATTCTCAAACTGGAGTGGAATGCAAGTGTCGGCGCAGGGCGTGATTTCAAAATTTTTAACCAAGACAGCGATTGCGGCTTTGGCTTCGGCCATGGCAAATCTCATTGCTGGAAAACCACATTTTAAAATAATAATGTTAATAATATTATCAATCCATTAACCTGCGTAATAATAAATATAGACCTACTATATTACTAATTTAATTACCTTAATGAGTTTTATTTATTAAAATAAAACAAAAAATGTGATATAGTTACATACCAATGCAATTTCGAGGTCCGTGGCCAAAAGGCATGAAGGCATAGGGATTTCTGGCTTGTTTATTCTCCGGAGAGAAACGTTCCGGGTCAAATTTCTCGGGTTCCGGGTAATATTTGGAATCATTATGAATTCCGCGGATTGGAATCGCTACGATCATGTCGACGGGTAAAATTACGTCGGAATCTGGAATCCTGTAAGGCTTTGAGACTCTCCTTTCGGTTCGCACAGATGGCGGATACAGTCGGAGAACCTCTGTAAAATTTGTCGTAATTCAAAATTATTACGTAATTATTTTTTAATGCATTTATTTCACTAATTTTGAAAAGTGTATTTAATTTATTATTTAAAAGAACAATAATTCATTCATTATTTAAAAAATTGGCATTACATTTATGAATAATCTTTGATTATTTTTTTAAATTCCGCTAAATTTACTATTTAAATAAATTGCTCAAATTAAATTAATACTTTTGTATATAAACAATAAAATTACCCGAGATCACCATTTCCAAATAGCTCATTTTATTCACAGCATCGTAAGTGATCTTGCCATCGAATTCCTCCAGAACATCCTCCACCTCCTTCCGAAGTCGTTCCTGCACTTCTGGATGAATTGCCAATTGATAACTCGTTAGACTCAAAAGTGACTCGGTGGTGTCAAAACCCGCAAATAGGAAGGAAATACTATTGGCAACGATTACTTGATCCGTCAATTTTTTCACATTACCCGCTGATTCCACTTTTAACTCCGCATCTTTCTCAAATAAATCCTTATTACTATTATCTTCAGGATTTTCAACTGCCGTATTGCTACTACTTTTATCCACAGCTTCGAGCATGATCTGAAGGAAATCCGAATGTGTTTTAGAATTACTCGCTCGTCGCTCCATCAATGCTCGCTGGACGATCGTCTTGAAGAAACTCATGCACTCCCGATCGAAAATCGAGAGACCGGTGAGGGCGAAAAGTTTCGGGAGCATCACTGCCAAAATGGTTTTCACAGTTCGCGCAATATTAAAAGCCTGGAATTTCTTTCCCATTTGGTAAAACATTGGATTGTCGTCAGTGAGGCAATCGCTTCGGACGCCAAAAGCTGTTGAAGCTATTACGTCCATGGTGTAGCGACTAAATAATTCCCGAAGGTTCAGATCCCTCGATCCAGTTCTCCCCGTTTCCTTTTCTATATATTTCACCAAGTTTTCTCCAGACCTCTGAAAATGCTCAAACATTATTCGGATCTTTCCAGTGGTAAACGTTGGCGTCATGACCGTTCGACATTCCTTCCATTCCTGATTCTTCATGTTGAAGAGCATGCTCTCGCTGACCGGATCCCCTAAAGCGATGGTCCGCCGGTTGACGAAATAATCAAAATCCTTAATAAAGATTTTCTTCAGAATTTCAAGGTCCCGGATCATAACTATGGGAGTGCGGAATTCCATGAGTCCGATGAACGGCGCGTCGGGATATTTCCTATAAGACAGGAGGTCCAGCTCCGGAAGCGACGCTTTGCCGGTGAAGAAATCAAAATAATTTGTTAAATCCGTAGTTAACACCCGTGGCACTTGACGTTTCATCCAGTAGTCGTTGTTGCTTGTTGCGAACCATGTTATCAGTTTGTAGAGAATGTAGATTATTATAATAGTCGATATGAGATGCAGCCACATATTTAATTTTTTGTTGGATTATTTATTTCCAAAACTATCGATTTTATATTTTTTTCAATTCATTTTGAATATAATGGTTCACAATATGGAATTTTATTTAATTGAAAACTTAATAATGGAAGTTAATTTTGTTATATTCCTTGTGATATTTCTGATGTAATTAAATGCATTCAATGAGTATTATAAATGAAAGAACGTATATGAATTACTGACGGTATTTATTTTGTTCCTTCTATATGTTAATCTCATATGATCTGTCGTCCTAAGACAGCCACGAGCGAATGATGATTTTTCCTATTGAATTCAACAGGTATGCATTATTAACAAGACCGTACGTTAGCCCTATAATACAGACAACCTTGAAGATTTATTCTTCAAGGTTGTCATAATTATAGGGATTTGAAATTGTCTGTACACATCTTGTTTCCATCTCAAAAGATGATTGAATCTAGAATACAAAGTGATGCTTACCTGTATCCTTTGGTCTTACAGCCTGTTAAAACATTTACGTAATGTATATATGCACGTACTATATACGTGCTCGGAGAATGTGTGTGTATATTGTGCATTGGAGATTTTATTTCATTCGCTGAATGTCCAAGGATGTAGGTATTACGTTTTATGATGCTTTGCATTGCAGATATACTGAAACAACACGAGCTGAAACTGCTGAGAACCCTCTCATTATAGTCTCTTTATTTTAATGCACTTATGTACATTACATTGGATATTTGGTCTGATTGGGGATAAGCTCAAATTCATTTTCACCTCAGATTTTATGTAAATAATTCATTAAATTAGAAGAATTCAGATCAGGGTAGCATTTATGCCCAAAAAATTTCATTTTTGCCATGTCAGGCTAGTATAAATGGCATTATTGACATGTAGCATAATGGCATAAATTTTTTTTTTAAATTGCATTTTTTAGCAATTTTTTGGTGTGATGGTTGATAAAGGTATTTATTTCGTGCACTTTATCGTGACAAAATACTCTTTGTGAACATAAAAATATTCGTTTTTCAAAAATTTAGATAATTGACACTGTTATTTTTTCTACACTATATTTTAAACTAATTTCAACTATGACAAGCACTAATATTTTCGAAATAAAGCGAATTTGTACAACAATTGTGAATATTCAATTACATTAACATCATTTAACAGTTGTGAAAAATAATAATAATAAATTTAAATGTTTGTTGAATATATTTTATATTTGCCATAATTTTAGCTTTTGCAATTTGCAATCGAAAAACAGCGAGGGATAATTTTTGAAAATGTTAGGCCAAACTTAACGGTACTTGAACATTATTGTCGTTATTACGCTGCAGCTAAAAGAGGAATAATTAAATCTCCATAATAAAGATACTTGACTTATTGGCAACAACTATTTTCCCGTTTTGTAGTAATTCGTGTCTATCGCAATTTAAGTGCCACCTTCAGACCATTCAGAAGTTAGTACATACTCAAGTGGAATGGATAAATGTTTTGTTTATTTATTGTGTGTCCCATCCCAGTGCCGAAAATATATTAATAATTACCTATAGGTATTGCGTGGACTGTTCCGGTTCAAGTTTTAGTTGCCGGAGTATTAGGTCAAACTTGTGAAGTTGAGCTTCATCCAGGGTTTTGGCTTCTTTCCAAAAACCGCAGTTTTAATTCATTCCTTGGTTGGAATGATTTAAATAAATCATTTTCCAAAATAATACTATTTATTGTTAATTTTTACGGTCGCGTTGCGAACCTAATGCAATGATACGGGTGTCTGTACGTCCGCAATTCCGTCCGGTCGTTCGTCCGAAATATCTCCTTTCCTCCCTATCTCCTCCCAGTTTTTGAGCTAGGTCAGTCAAGTTTTAGTTTGGCATACATGTTTATTAAAACGAGTGGATGCGAACTAAGTGTAAATCCTTCAAGTGTGATACTTTTAGGAGTGAATTTTGAAAAAAGCATTGGAAGAACTGTATTTTATGGCTTCGAAAGTCAAACATAACATATTGGTATCGATAAAATGTAAAATTGCGTTTGGATTCAAACGGTGAAATGAGTTTCGGTGTAGCTCAAACTGTTTCAGAGATATTTAAATTATACGTTGCCATGAAAGGCAAAAAACTCGAAAAAAAGTTAATAATTAATTAATTTGTGCTGAAAAAATCATTTGGACCCTAAACCATCCAAACCACCCTCGTGAGTCTTCACTGCTTTTAATAAAACTCTTAAGCCTGTCATTTTAAACTTAAAAAAGGTATCTCATTATTCCCTAACAGTTAAAGATACGTCACAAAAAATGCACGTAAAAAACAAAAAAGAACGCTACCATTGCATTCGACGCTCAAAATTAGTTCTATTTCATATTCTAGTTTATTTGTTTAGGACTAGCTCTTTGTAACAATGGTATTTGGACATTGGTATTTGGAACATTGGTATCATTGGTAACTCGGATTTGTTCAAAATTTTAGGGAAATATAAGATTTTATTCAAACACTTATTTTAAATTATTTTAAATTCTGTTATAAAAATTAAATGTCCACTATGCAGATAATTTCAGGCCAACAATAATATGGCTTCAGATGTACAGTGGATTCCAGAGGAAATAATTGTATAAAGTAATTAACGTAGCAAATTCTATCCATTTTTGATTGGTTTATACGTAGATCAATTAGGACAAGCTTTATCATTTACTAATGTTTAATAATGCTCCCTATATTGTGTTTTCTGGTGCCTTTAATGTCTTTTGTTGTTGTAATAGCGGGGTATCTGTTATATTCATAATAAGATTATATTAACATTTATTTATGAAGATTACATTAGCACAATTATATAAAGTTATCTCTCAATTTACTAGGAAGGACAATATCAATGCAGGTTTGACTGTGTACTTGTAGATCGAATGCATCAATCACTCAGATTGAAAAGTGAATAACCCAGACTGTTGTAAAACTGAACACATTAATAAATTATTAAATACAATTATTGTAGATGTACGTGAAACTAATTATCAAAACAATATAAATTTAAACAAACTCATTTTACTTTTTTTTTACTAAATCACTTTACTAATATTTTTGTCAGATATAAACACATAAATTTAAAGTCTGTGTTTAATTTCATCAAAATTGGTCGATAAACAGAGGCACACGAAATAGATACAAACCAACTTTAGACCCTCTGGCTCGTCACCTAAAATGTTCATAAATGAAAAAATCGACTCGGACCTCCGCTAATAATAGGTGGGGTCCATGCCCCGATCCCTTTATCAAATAACCCTACTTTTGGATATTGTAAAACTCTTGTCTGTTGTCACAAAATTGTTTTTAATTAAAATGAATCAATTTTTGTGTTTTATTTTAAATGCTGACGGATACGGTTCGAGATAATGCATGATTTATTTATAATTCATAACGTTATCTGCTTCGTATAGAGCCTAATTCTCTTACATGACTATCTTTGCATATCATCTTGATAATTATACTTTACATCTGTTCTTGCATCGCAAGATGCATCTACGTATTATTTCTGTTGTACCTTCACTCTCCCCACACCTATTACCCTCATGATTCCTTTATGAATATAAGTGCATGTTTAATCCTTAGGTCTGAGCGAATATATTGCCTTTACAACGGTTAATTAGGACGTGGTGTTAGTATTGTTTCATTTAAGGGCATTAGGCAGGCATACTTGACTCCTTAGGTCTATCTTATGGTAATTTCAAGTGTCGTTTTCTTCCACTATCATTTCTTGATGTTATGAATTTTTTGTATATATACTAATATATTAGTTTTTTGTTTTATGTATTGAAACAAGTTTATCATTTTTCCAATTTGGTTTGTCTGTTGTAAATAGTATATAGATCAGGCTTTCCCACTTGATTGGACCTAAAGGTCCACTATCAGAATAACAAATCTGCCGCGGTCCCCTTTTAAAATTTTTACTAAGTCTTAAGATCGACGACCACAATGTATTTGTGGTTTAGCAATGCGACCCGTTCTTCATTATTTGCATGTTGTGGAGCATTGAACTTGGACACTTCATATTTGTGGCAGAATTTAAAGAACTGATGATTTACGTTTACAGTGTACCCAATGACATATGTATGTATTTGTGTGTGAACCTGTGAACACACCATTTTCCCACAATACATGGACTTTACATATTTGATTGCGGAAAGCTGGAACAGACTCCATATAGTAACGTCGAAACTGCGAGGTTTAGTAGTTTAAAAACGAGTTGAAATAACGAAATATTTTGTAACACAAGGGCTGTGTTGTTTTCAAAATTTTGCATTTTTTATGTTGTATCTTTCTTTGCATAAATTGTGTTTAGTTTTACGGTTTATTTACGAAACAATAATCACATATTATCTGTATTTGTTGTCAATACATATTTGGCTTGAAACTCTACCTAACAAACCATATCCGTTAATAGAAAAATCTTCCGTCGATAAATTCAGCCCTATCATGTTAAACATAAAAATACGGATTCGTTATTATGACGTTTTTGTAAATAATTTGTGTGAATAACGTTTTGCAATATATATGATAATTTCGGTTTGTTATTGGGAGAGTTGTGTATACAGCTTTTAAAATACATTATTTAATTTGCTAACATTAGATTTTGTAAAATTAAGAAAATAATTTGCTTTGTCCTGTCCTAACAAAGGTAAACGAAAGTTATTATACCAGTTAGATTTTAACAAGAAATGTAAATACTAAACGTCTTAGCATAAAATTGTTTTTGCCTGAAAATTAATATTTATTTCGTCGGCTATCCGACGGACTACATCACAAAAAACTCGCTTCCGTTAAGCATTCATTTCCGATAGGAAAACCTTCATAATGTTATCTCAAAATATTATATGTAAGTTGAGTGCGGTGAATCCAAATATCCTGTCATTTCTGAGCGAAAATTACTAGAAATATCCAGAATCTGGACAAGTCTGGATTTGTTTCCTCAAAATTCTTATCCCAAGGAGAAGGAAAAAATATTCACTAAAGCACCTTCACAATGAAGAAAAAATGGATTCTGTCAAATATTCGTTTCATCTGAAAAGAGAAAACTAAGTCGAAGGGTCAACAAGACCAACAGCTATACCAACAGGACACCCTGACAACCAACCACCAGCCTTAGCCTAACTTTACACAGC
>JAQGAK010005534.1:0-10079 GCA_034696945.1 Lipothrix lubbocki | reverse complement strand
CACCCGAAACGTTGCTCCAATAAATAAATAATTTAATTCTTCTAAAGTGATACTTCCTCCTTTACCTTTGATTTATTGTAATGGCGGGGAAAGTCCTATAAGAAGTAGGGAGAACTAACGTTTTGCTATCTTTATGAGAGTGATTTTGAAGTGACTTGCAGGGCGAATTCTCGCCAATAATGCCACAGTTAAAGGAGATAAGGTTGTGAGATCAATGTACATAGGTATAGCTAGTAGCTAGTATGGTAATGTAAGCTAGTATAGTAGCTATGTTAAGTTAATGTAGAAGTGCATAGCTATGCTATTAAGGTTCTCCTATAGTAGGAAGATAGAAAATGAGAGAGAGAGACAGAGAAAGAGGAGAAAGGCAATGAAGATAAAAATGCAAGATTGACTTCAACAAGGGGAGACACACTCTTGACTCGATAAACTTCTTCGTAAACCCAGCACTTTGACTTCCCTATGTGGATCTATAGCTAAACGCATTGTCAACGGTAGACTCCCAATAGCTCACAATTGCTTTAAATACGCTATATTTATACTATATGTATACATATAGCCACATAATATATACATACCATCCGCGAAGTATCAAAAGGTACCAATTTCAATGTTGAAGGTATAGAAATTGGTACTTTAGGATCTTCCATCGATAACATGTATGTTTCTATATGTAGCTTAAGGTATACGCTATATTAATACTATATGCAAACATATACCCAAGGTTATACATACCATCAGGGAAGTATCAAAATGTACCAATTTCAATGTTGAAGGTATAGAAATTGGTACTTTAGGATCTTCCACTGATAACATGTATGTTTCTATATGTAGCTTAAGGTATACGCTATATTAATACTATATGTAAACATATACCCAAGGTTATTCATACCATCAGCGAAGTATCAAAAGGTACCAATTTCAATGTTGAAGGTATAGATATTGGTATTTTAGGATCTTTCACCTACGATATGTATGTTCTTATACCTAAAGTTATAGGTGAACTGTCTAAAATAAGGTTATTTAAAGGGGTTCAAGCTCCTACATATAGAGAGATATGTAGAATGGAAAGGGGAGAAAGCAATTTTAGAAAAAGTTATGTCTAGATATTTTATGCCTATGAAATGAAATGAAATTCGACAGGAGAAAAGCTCCCTTTAAAATACATTGGGACTATTTTTACTTCGTCTTCACTCGAGTCTTCTTCTTATTTTTCTCCCCCTCTTTTATCCGCCATAGACATGTCTGTATCTTTGCTCCAGCAAAGAGGTTTCTGGTTAAAGAGACAATAAGAAGGTTTCCTTATAAAACACTACTGTTGGCTTGAAGAATGGCAAGAATGGAGGGGAAATACCCGGGAGACATTTGCTTTTTGGTTTCAGAGTCAAGGGTAGGACACCCCTGCAAATTTCTTTTTTTATAGATTTGAGTGTCTTTTCGTTTTTGTATTTGCTTTGCTTTTATGTGTTAACACTTTGGAATTTTATTCTTTAATTTTCCTCTTCAAAACATTTTGATTAAAAATGATTTTTTTTATTTTGTATAATTTTTGAACTTGAATAATTATTTTTAATATTTTTCAATATTGTTTTAATATTGACTATTTTAAAAATGAAAAATATTTTTGAATATTTTTAATTAATTTTTAAAAATATTTTTACTTATTGCTTTTAAAATATTTTAATCAATTTTCTGAATATTTTAAATTAAGACTTAGCATAACATCTTTTATTTTTCCTTAAAATTTCTTAAAATTTAAATTTGAAAACAAAATGTTTGTAAATAATGTAAAAAATGAATAAGCACTTATGTATGTAAATGTATGTGTAGATAAAAAAATGCAAGCTCGTTGTTCAATTTACGAATGTAAAATACGCGGAGGTTAATTTAATTTAGTGCCTGCTCAGCAGACGGAATGAGGAAGTAAAGCTGGGCAATAAAAAGCGCAATATAAAAAACAGAATGTGATTTCCACTCGGAATGACTCTTATTATCGTCGGTGCGGTGCCGTTTGTGCTTTTTATTTTCAAGCGTCCCACACGACCATAGGCAGGCTGAGAGGAGCAAAAGAGAAAGTTATTGGGGAAATAATGCGAGAACAAGTTAAGATGAATGGGCGAGATAAAAAAAGGAAGAGAGAGGAGAGATTCGCTGGAGCATCTCGGTATTTAGATTTAATTTAAGAGCAGACTGATTCAATAAGCGGAAAATGTGGCTGCGATAAGATAGCGATTAGAAAAGCGCAGTTGGACGATATTGCGCTCCCAGTCAGTCAGTCGTTCTTTATTGAAACTTTCCTACACACGACACAGAAGCCTCACTTTCATTTGTGCATATGGGAAACGTGCGTGTTTTTAAACTTGAATTTGATCTCTTGATGTTATTTTTCATTTTGTTATATTTATTTTTTATTTTTCCGATTTATTTTTAGTTTATTTATTTTTTCAATTTTTATTCAATTTAAAAAAAATTTTGATTAAAAAAATTTTTTTAAATTTTTTTGTAAGGTAAATTTGTATAATTTTCCCCAAATAAACACCATGATATTGCATTGTAAGGCTTGGGAAAAACGGAGAAAGTTTATGTTTCGAATTTTCTCCCATTCTGCCACTTTGCTTTCATCCTGCTTTTTTATTTCTTTGCATTTCCTATATATTATACGCATTTCATACACACGCCTATACGCACAATGCATAAAATTCCCTATGTAAACTATATTAAAATCCTATACACGGACAAACACACATGTTACGCATATGCGTGCCGATAAAGCACATGGAAAATAGTGTAACTCCCAAAGCAGAGCACACACAAGACATTGAACTGCCAACGAGGGAGATTTTATGGTTATGGACTGCAGGAAATATTATCGTCTTGGAGGAACCAGCGAGAAACACACGCCACTCTCACTTTTATTTCAGTCACTCATTCCCAACTCACACACACACTATTCGCTCATGCCCGGTGTATGTTTTGTATTATTTCTATACGGATTTTGTGTAGCTTCCATACGATTTTCATTTTGTTTCTATACGATTTTGGTATAGTTTATATACAATTTCTATACGAATTGTGTATTATTTACACAAGGATTTGGTATATTTTCAGCACAAATTTAATAGTTTTATTCCAGTTTTAGTATGCAAATATATGAGAAAGTTGAAGAAAATACAAAGAAATTTTACATGAATATGTACATAGATAAATACATATGTACCTTCATGTAAAACTGTATATACATATAGTATACACGCACCTATTCCTCGCAGCCATTAATGCGTAAACTGAGGCCACACCATGTAGAAATTTATTACGGAGGGAAATTCCGCTCGCCAGGACTTTCTCCATGCAGCAACATTTTAATTTACGACGGCATTCCGATTGAGTTACAGGTAACCCGGTAACAATCATACACACCCTGGAATTAATGCTCTATGTATGGCGTTTCCAAGTCAAAATTATTTTCCATGCGTTCCTGAACAGTATTTTGTACATAAGTACATGTAGGTACATATATATGTATCTATAATTATATGTATGTGTATATATTCATATACAAATTCCAATATTGAAACTACTGAAAAGTAGTAAAAATGAAATAAAATCCAGGTCTTTCATACATACAAAGAGCAACTTGCCAAGAAGCAAGAAGCATTCTAGATGATCGAAAATGCTCTAGAATAGAAAGCATTTGAGGAATATAAAGAAATATATTTTGAATTTGTATAAAGAAGAGTATTTTGTACAGAGAAATGCATTTTGTATAGTGAAATGTATTTTGAGCGGAGGCGCCTTTGTAGGAAGGAAAGCAAGGGGAAAACATCAAGTGCATTACTTTCACGTCTGATTTCTCCTTCATCGAGAGCTCAAAAACTCTCTCCTTGGCATTGAAAAATGGCCCAGCGGACACCATATTCAGTGATTTGTCGGATTTTAAACCTCATAGTAAAATATGCAGAAGTATCAAAAGAATCATATTTTAGTATGAACAACAAGAATATTCAGGAAAAAATCTAAAAATCATCTAGCTATAGTACATATGTACGTAGATACATATAACTGACATAGAAATCTACATAAATATTGGAAGAAAACAGTATTTTGTATGTCAAATAAACCAAAAGACGTTTTGTCTAGAAAAGGGAAAGTACAGGGTTTTTGAACATCTTTATGTATAGAAAATATAGGAAGATGGTGATTCTTATAGGAATTTATGTAAAGAATAAAGAAAGTCGTCTCTCTCTCTCTTATTCTTAAAAGAGTGCACATACTAGTAGCTTTCTCTTTACTAAACAAGGGGAAACCATTGGTTTTGCAGGGTTCCGTAGTAGTAAATATACACAAGGCAGGAGTAGTAGCAGGAGCAGCAGGGAGAGCGAAAGCTTTGGAGGAAACATAAAGGAGGCAAGTGTAGGAAATTTATTGGATTTGATGAGAATCGTGATGATGGAATGTTCTGATGCATGTTCAGTTGGGGAAGGGAACGAACCTCACCAGCACCACTGCATGCTGCACACATTAGCATGGGAATTTTTCCTTGCGTTTTCGATCGATCATTAGCATTAACGTGTGTCACGAGATCCCGGAGAAATTCCAACGAGGGATTTTATTTCGTTTCTTTGTCTGGCCATATAGTTAACATGCAAAATGCAATGTAAAAGGATTCGATTTGTGTGGGAGAAACTTCCTTAATGGGGATATACAAAAAAATAAAAAAAAATTGTGGGTTTTTTAATACACAATTGCGGTGTTGTTTACATTTAAAAAATCGCGCTTTCACTTTAAATGTTTTTATTTAAAAATAGTTTTCGAAAGCTTTAATCATTATTATTGCATTTAGCAAAGATGGAGAAAGTGTTATTTGCTTTCTATAGAGAATGTTTTCTATGAAGAAATATTGAACTTGTTAGCCTTGCCAACCTTTGAAAAATTGAACTTCATAAAACATATAAAGAAATATAAAGTTTATATTCACAATGCTTTTTGAACTTTTAGTATCTAAATAAACTTTGAAAATGCACGGAGCTTCGGAAAATCGAGGAAAGAAAACATACTTTTACTTTAGCGGGATGGGGGGAAATGCATTGCGGACGATGATGATGCAGGGGCTGCGGAAGGAATATAAAATAATGGAGATGGAATCTTGCAGACAAACTCTCGTAAAGAGAGTGAAGACGGATGAAGTTGGGGGAGGTTCAAGTCGTAGGAAATCAAGACGAACAACTCAAGAGTGAATCGACCATTTCATTTCCTTCACTTTCTCCCTCTCCTTCGCTTTCTCCCTTCCCCGTCATAACCGGTGAGCACATACAGAAGATGAACTACACATGAGGAAGACCGACAGATGAAGACAATCCTCGGAACCAAAAGCCGGTAACATAAGAAGAGTTTGAACATCATCGCACATGGTCCACATGTCTTGTAGTAAGATAGCTAGTATGTAGTAAGGTAGCTACCATGTAGTAAGATAGTTAACATGCAGTAAGATGGCTAGTATGTAGTAAGATAGCTAGCATATAGTAAGATAGTCAACATGTAGTAAGATGGCTAGTATGTAGTAACATAGTTAACATGTAGTACGTTGGCTAGTATGTAGTAAGATAGCTAACATATAGTAAGATGGCTAGTATGTAGTAAGATAGTTAACATGCGGTAAGATGGCTAGTATGTAGTATGATAACTACCATGTAGTAAGATAGCTACCATGTAGTAAGAAAGCTACCATGTAGTAAGATAGCTACCATGTAGTAAGATAGCTACCATGTAGTAAGATAGCTACCATGTAGTGAGATAGCTACCATGTAGTAAGATAGCTACCATGTAGTAAGATAACTGCCATGTAGTAAGATAGCTACCATGTAGCTAGATAGCTAGCAAGTACATACTAAGATAGTTAACATGTAGTAAGATAGAGCTAAAACTATACGGATGAGCTTAACCTTCCAAGGAATCTGTATTATGCACAATACAAAACAAAAGTTTACTGATGATGTGAAAGAAATAGTGAGGAATGGTAAGGAACCATAAGCACGACCGTTAAAGCCAGGACTCGTACCTTAAGCACAAAAAATCCTCCCTTAGAGAAGTGCGGGCGTTCCGGCAGAACACACAAGAGACAGAGGATCATTAGAACAATATTGGGAAAGTGTCCATTTCATCGGAGCAACCATTAATCTCAGCTCCGTCCCTTTACGGATTTTTACTCTCTCTCTCCCTTGCCTTGGCCTTCAGATTCCAAGGTTTCCTTACTTTTATTTTTATGTTGCAAGTCTCTGCTTGCTTTTGTTGTATGTAATAAGAAGCCATTAGGTTTGTGAAGAAAGATTTTTCCGGGTCTTAAAAAATATTTTTGTAGTTTTGTGCATTCCTGCCTTACGCAATAAGAATCTTCACTTTCTCGTGAGAAACGTTTCTGATTTACTTTTCTTTCCACACAGATTTCTCCAATTTCTTGAGATTTTCTGCTCTTTGCTGTCTTCCTAATCTCCAAATTGTATTTCTTTCTTTTTTCTTGAAAGATTCTAAGCTTTTTCCATATGATTTTTAGCTTTCTTTATTTTCTCTAAATAATTTGTTGTATTTCTCAATTCCCCCCAAAAGATTCATAATATTTTTCACAATCTCATTATTTTTTGATGTTCTTTTCAAAAATATTTGCTTGTCGCAAGCGCTTTTCCCAAAAGATTTCCAGCTTTCTCCACTTTCGCCCAAATATTCCTAGCTTTTGTTCATTTTCACTGTAAGAGTTACCGCTTTCTCCACTTTCCCTGTAAGAGACTTAGCTTTCCCTACTTTCACTACAAGATTTCTAGCTTTCTCCCTTTTCCCGTAAAAGTGTTAGCTTTCTCCACTTTCACCAAAAGATTCTTGTCTTTCTCCACTTTCACCGAAGAATTATCCACTTTCTCCAAAGATTTCACAGCTTTCGCCAGGAACAGTAGCGTCTTGAAGAAAATATTTTTTCCTCCCTCAAGTCGGCCGTGCTTCACGGAAGATTGCCTCGCAGAGATAATTCAGCTCTTTCGACTCGGCTTCATCATCGGCCATGTCAAATAATCCGCTCTTCTCGTGACTTTTACCCGACACCATTTGCAATGGAATTGACAGATGCTGGCAGGACTCGCACAGAAATTGAGTCCATCAAAACCCAGGCTATAAAACAAAGCTAGGGAGTTTTCCAAGTTCATCCCAAGAATCTTTCTCCCTCTTTATTTATCTCTAAAAATATCGTTCAGTGGGAAAGCACGTTTATACAGAACGTGTCCTTCAAATGAAACCCAGAGCTAATTTGTCACTGTTGCTTCGTTGGTAGAAGATGACGTCGTGTATGAAGGGTTGTTTAGTATTATTTACTACTGGTGCCCCAACAAAATAAAACAAAAAATGTGGACCTAGTGGACGGAATTTTATATCAGGGGCTTCATCATCCGTCCTTTCATAATAATAGTTAGTGCAAAGCTAAAAGGAAAAATTCGTATGTACAATATCCGGGAAGGAGCTGAGGGCACACAAGGAAAATATAAAATTACTCACATTAACTTTCTCCGTCTGGCTCTTCAATCTCTGGATGAATTCCCCGCCGGATTTGGCTTTCTCGGAAAGTTGTTGGAGTTGCTGGGAGAGCTCGGTCTGCAAAAATATAAAATGCAATAATGTTTGTACAGCCTGGATGTTTTTTTATCTTCTGGCGACATTTCCCTTAATTAATTATTAACATCGAATTTTTTATGAGAATTTTGCAATGTGATCGTTAATTTTTGATGCATTTTTCTATTAGTTTTTACTATATTTTTTCATACTTTGTATTTTTTTTGTATGAGATTGTTTGGATTTGGTTTCTTTATTATTTTTTATTGTGATTTTTTTTTCAACTTCGTTGTTTTCTTTATTTTTTATTGAATTTCAAGCAAGGTTTCACTAACCCAAAAACACATTTCCATCTCGAGTCACCTCTTGATTAAAAATTCATTGTGGTTTTTCCGGAAGAGAAATCGTTGCGCGAAATAAAATATTTCTCTTAAAGAGAAAGCAGAAAATGAAAGGAACAAATAAAACAAGCGGAAATACAAAGGGGAAACCAAACGCGCGGAATGGGAAATGCTGTAAGAGAAAAATGGAATGGCATGGTTTATTTACAATACTCAGGAATTCCGTATTTTCTAATTAGAGAAGGGATAGATGTAATTGCCGCGGAGCAATAAAATCTCCTGAGCTGCTCCGTCGAGTTATTTACTTTTGGGTGATCAAGCATTTAAAGAGCATTGTTATCCTTACGGGAAGATAAATTACACAAAGCAATTTCCCTCACGGTGAGCTAAGCACGTAATCACCTTTGTTTGCAAATGCGATCTAATCTGATATGAACGGAGCATTAAATAATGAGGTGGAGGGTAAATAATGTATGTTAATTATAGTGAGAACATGTTATCTTCAATGGGAATAATCTGCAAAATGTTGTGTGTTATTTATATGGAGAAAATTCAGGAATATTTTTAATCAACCGTAAATCCTACAATTATAATGAGCCAAAAATTCTACATTTATGTATAAACAACCAAATATTTTACATTTATAAAGAGCCACAAACTGTTCAGCATATACGTAAACCACATGTAAATATTTCTATAGTGAAAGTCCAAAAATAATAAATTAAGTGCAAAATTAACAGCAAAATAAATATAAAGAAATTGTTGGGGTTGCGAAACTTGACAGCTGGAAAGGAAATTATCACACGCAAATTTAAGCTTTATTACTGGAATTACTTTAATGCTTTGATCAAATTTCTGTGCTTAATTTAGCAAAATTTTTCATGCTTTCTCTTTATACGAAGAAAGTAAAAGAATAGTGACCATACAATTTATTTCACTATTTTGCAGTCTTTCGCCATTTTGTTTTATGAACTTTATTCCTCGTGAATAAAAATATTCATAATCTAATTTCTACTAGAATTAATTTAAGAATTAATTTAAAATTTTAATGCTTATTTCCATAGCTCTTCAAAATTCAAATTCTTCCCACATTTCTTAGATCATCTACATAAATTACAAATTTCGGCATCCTCAGAGAGCTAAAAGAGGAATGGATGTGTTAATAAATTATGACAATTATCACTATATGAGTTACGCTTTGTAACAACAAAATTTCACTTTCATCATATAAATCCCTTTTTTCAACGACGCTTCTAGCAACATTAGAAATCTCCGGTGAAAGCTGAAAAGCTGGGAAAGTAATAATGATACATAAATCTAAAGAACTCTGGAAAGAGAAAGCGGTGTGGAAAAGCAAAGCAAAAAATCTCTCATCATCAGTTGTAATTTCATTATAAAGGGGCATCAAGTTACTCGCTGTGAGAAAGGAAACTTCCTTAATGAGATTACTCTCACGCTCATCACTTCCCATTGTCTTCCATGGGATGAGGAAGCTTCCGAAAGGAAGCAAAAGCGTTGAAAAACATTAAAAGAGCTCGGGAAAACATTGATGAAATGCTAAAAACTGTGTATTCACAACAGAATAAAGAAGGACAGAAGGCGTGTGGGAAAGCGAAAGTGAAAATATAAAAGTGAAAGTTGTTTTATCGAAGGTTGAAACTAAATCTACAAGCTTATTAAATATGATACCTGAAATTTAAATAGAGCCGCGCAGCTTTTAAAAGCTGTATATAGCAACTATGTCGTATAATTATAGGAACACACGAAATTAGAATTAAGAAGCGCTTTGTAATTGAAAACGAACAAGGAGGACGGAAAGGCCCTCGCACACGTGCATCATCTGGATTTAACAAATGGGATTTCTGCCCAAGATGGGGAAACATGCGAGGAAATGGAGATACGGCTAAATGACAGGTAAACACGAAACCAAGGTTTTCTCCTTTTTCCAGAGGAAGTAATTGCTTACCTCAAATCGAATACTTTCCTATTTTTGATAATTATTTCAGGGTATTTTATTTCCTGCAATTATTTTTTCATAAAAATGCATTCAAAATAAATACACAAATTATTACAAAACTAAATACAAAAATTGATACAAAAATTGATACAAAAATTGATACAAAAATTGATACAAAAATTGATACAAAAATT
>JAQGAK010005533.1:0-10082 GCA_034696945.1 Lipothrix lubbocki | reverse complement strand
CACTATCTCCTACACAGAAAAATACACATACATATTATAATAGTTCATTCCATGCAGTGGGCACATCATTCAAATATCGCTATGAAAATGTGTAGCTATACTGATGAATTAAATTATTGGATTAGTCGCAAATTCGTGCTTCCAGAGTTCAAGACCCATAATAAAAAAACAAGAAAAATACTGAATGAGCCTTTTAGTTGTAAAAATGTGCCTTTTTTTTAAAAATGTCACAAAATACGTCGACTTTAAAATATTTTCTGGCTCCGCCATTGTAGAGCTCGTATTGTTTTTAGAGACAATGATATTTCATTGGGTGAAATTTAGTGGTCAGTGGTCTGGTGGTCGGTGGTCTGGTGGTCGGTGGTCTGGTGGTCTGGTGGTCTGGTGGTCTGGTGGTCGGTGGTCTGGTGGTCGGTGGTCTGGTGGTCTGGTGGTCGGTGGTCTGGTGGTCGGTGGTCTGGTGGTCGGTGGTCTGGTGGTCGGTGGTCTGGTGGTCGGTGGTCTGGTAGTCGGTGGTCTGGTAGTCGGTGGTCTGGTAGTCGGTGGTCTGGTGGTCTGGTAGTCGGTGGTCAGTGGTCTGGTGGTCGCTGTTGAAATCTGTCAACATTTCGAGGATTCGGTGGTCTCGGTGGCACCGAATGCCTCAGTGTATTTTACCAACACCCGATAGCATACGCACAATTTAGTAAGTGTGTCGACGAAAGAAGCATTCTACAGTTAAACGATTTTATCAAATCATTTCCAGACTGTGCAATTACGAATCTAGAAATTGACACGAATTTTAAATTGGTTCAGAATTCAAATACAGTAGTTTGGCATAGCTGGAATTCCTCTTTTGATAATTGGCAAAATTTACAAACATACATGCGCTCCAGGTTTGTCAAATGTTCAGTAACACTATTTTTGTTGCATGATATTCGAAGTAAACCTTATTGGGAATTGTATTTTCGGAATCGTTTTCAAAACAGATGCATAGTTTTGCCATATATACATGGTACTCGTGGTGTCACATTCTATCTCTCTTGTCTTAGATTTTACATTCGCAGTAACTTCAATTTCATTTTAACATCCCGAAATTTATCCCAACCTGATATGAGTTACAGTACATCAGCAGAATCCCTGACTGCACTAATTACCAATTCGGATGGAACTAATCCTCCAATATTTGTACTCTCGTTATTACACGCTAATAATTTAAACAGTAAAAAAATGCGTTTGCATGTGTGGTTTCAATGTTGGTATTGCCTTAACAAGCACCAAAAGCTAATTCCAATTGAGCATCCATTTCTACAATTTTACTGTCAATCTGCGCTTACCTGTGGTAAAGAGATCATTTCATTTTATTACAATGTGGTCCAATTTGGAAAACGAGTTTGGTGGTCAGAGTACAGTGTATTAATTCATGAAATTCAGTTTCCAAGTTCCTACTTTCATCTTAATAATCTGGACAAACATCGAATTCAGAAACTGCAGCAGTACAGTCAAGATTTTTTTTCGGAATGGCAAAACGAAACAACTGCGTATGATGTATTTGGATTTTCGACTTTACAGAAAACTGTCGGTTATACATTCCATCAACACATTTACATAATTGGAAGAAGCGACGATTTTATGTTTTTTACAACCAGCGGGGCGTATAACATTCAAAAGGATGCTAGAATTTTTTTTCTGCCATTTACAAAAGAAATTTGGATGACACTTGCTTTGTTTATTGTGGTATTAGCTGTAATTTTGTCCATCCGCAAATTTGCCTCTTTCGGAACTAATTTGGCGATATTGCTAACCCCGTTGCTAAACCAAACTAGTGCCCAGGTAGCGATTTTAAAGCAGAACAAACTAATTTTATCGGGCTACCTAATCAGTTTAGTGTTTCTAATAACCACTTACCAAAGTTACCTCAAATCCGATTATTCTGTTCAAGAAGACGCCAAAACGAATTTAAAATATTTAAGTCAGCTTCAGAACTTTACACTGGTGCTATTTTTTCCGAATTTGAAACAATGTTTGAAAGTAAAAACAGAACAATTTGGTCATTATCATCAGTGTTTAGAATATAATTTTTTTTTAGAAAAGCACTATCCTGAGTTTTTCCGATTTTGGGGGTTTTGTACCGCTTTAGAATACTGGAAGTCAATACAACTGAAAGACAATAGCACTACACTGGAACAACGGCTAGTAAAATATTGGGATAACAATATCTTATACGCGTGTTCCGAGGATATAAACTCCGTTGTGCAAACACCTGGGAAGTTGGCTGTTATTTCGAAACGAACATTTTATTTTGAAACAAAAACCGCGCTTGAGCAAGCGACAGGTAGAAAAATATTCGGGGATAATTGGTTTGTGAAGGACAATTTTCTCACTCATCCCATTGGTTACAGTTATCCTTTGGGTCTGAATGAAGCTGTTCAAGGAGGCGTTCCAAAGCGATTCCATTTAATGTTTTCGTCTGGTGTGTTCTGGAACATACTTGGTCAGTATGCAGGATATTTTGCTAAGAATGACGTTGATGAATTTATCAAACCAAAACTACTCTCGTTCGATAGTCTTTCGTTTCAAAATTCAGATCTTATAATAATATTTGTTTCCTTACTCAAAGTAGTTCTGATCACATTCGGGGTTTTTGGGATGGAAATATTTCTCTATAAGTTTAGAATGTGGTCCAAAAGGAAACGGTTTGGCTTTTTAAGAGATTTTGTGACTTTTGAATATGCAAATTAGATAAGTATTATGAAAGTAAGTTAAATGTCCTAAATCATGCAATTCAAAAATGGAGAATAAATGGAATTTTTAGGGCTTGATTTAATATCTCATCATATAATTACACCGGACTCTCGCTATAAGAGATCTCTTTATAAGACAACTCTTTTCGTAAGAGATCGTTTTTGCCCGCATATCATACATAAGTAAATGCATACGAGCTCTCTATAAGAGAATTACTTTATAAGAGACTGATTTTGGTGATTTATAGTGTTCTTTTATAACGAGAGTCCAGTGTACTACTATTAAAGGATTGTGATTGATTAAATTAAGTTTAACTTTGGAAAGTTGGAAATTAGAGCAGACACAAAAGAGGGTGCACAATTTATTTGAAAGTGTTTGTTTGCTCATTTAAAAATCAAACAACAACTTTTAATATTTTAAATAGATTTCAAGAAACGTGAATAATAGATTACATACTCAAAAAAGTCAATACATAGTATGACCACTTCTATACCCTCACCTATAATCCTTTTTTAATTCTAAATTTCTGTAAGTTGTGCACTGCGCGGCTCTAAGCAAATCATGTCATGGTTATTAAATTGTTTATATTAATGATAATTATATCAATATTTTTATTTATAGGAATTAACGCATACACTAATATTTACATCGAAGAAATAGAAGATTTGCAATTAAACAACTTACTCGAAGCATTTTCAAATTGTGCAATCTCAATTCTGGATATTGATTCCGATTTTACGGGTGTCCAAAGTTCAAATACAGTCGTCAGGCACAACTGGAATGCTTCGTTTAATAATTTCGTAAATTTACAAATGTACACACGAGCAAGATTCGTCAAATGTGCAATAGCATTATATTTCTTATCAGGTCTCAGAAGTCAGTCTTATTACGAATTGTTTTATCGAAATCGTTTGCAAAACAATTGCATAATATTACCGTACATGTTTGGGTCTCTTGGCATCCCATTTTATTTATCTTGCCTTAGATTTTATATTCGTAGTAATTTTTATTTCATTATCACGCCACGCATTTCACGAAATCCTAAAATGGGTGACAGCTTCTTCATACAACCACTGACTGCTCTAATTACTGATTTGGACGACACAAATCCACCTATATTTGTACTTTTCTTTACACCTGCAAACATTTTAAACAGCCAAAATATGCGCATAAAAGTCTGGTTCCAATGTTGGTATTGTCTGGACAACCAACAAAAGATAATTTCAATGGAGGATGACAGCCTAAAATTTGAGTGCCAATCCGTACGCACCTGCAGTGCAGAGATCACTATGTTTTACTACATTACCATAAATCAGGGAATCCGAATTTGGTGGTCAATCTACAGCGTGTTTGTTCATGAAATTGAGCTGCCTAATGCTTATTATGGCAATAAAAGCCCAGGAAATAAACGAATTAAAAACTTGCAACAGTACAGTCGGGATTTTTTTTCGGAATGGCAAAATCAAACTGGTCAATTTTGTAAACTTAGCTGTTTGGTACTGCGAAAAACTGAGGGTTACATTTTTTACGATCATATTTACATCATTGGGAGAAGCGATGATTTTGTGTTTTTTACAACCAGTGGGGTGTACAACATTCAAAAGGACGCAAACGTTTTCTTTTTACCCTTCGCAAATGAAATTTGGATTGTGCTTGCATTGTCGATAATTATTGTTGCAATGATTTTATCCATTCCAAAATTAAAAACAGCTGGAAGAAATTTGGTTGCTTTGTTAACTCCATTGTTAAACCAAACTTCCATTAAGTTACCCATTTTAAAGTGGAGGAAACTTTTATTATCGTGTTATCTTATTAGCTTGGTGTTTCTCATAACTACTTACCAAGGCTATTTAAAGTCGGATTATTCGGTACAAGAGGATGCCAAAACAAATTTAAAACATTTGGTGGAACTTCAAAACTTTACGCTGTTTACCCTTTTCCCTAATTTTGAGCATTGTGTAAGAGCAAAATCAGAAATATTTGAGAAATACACTCATTGTTTGGAATTAAATTTTTTTATGAAAAGTATGTATCCAGAATTTTTAAAATTTCTAGGACTTTGTACCGCCATCCAATCTGTAAAGTCCCAGGAAAATATATTTATTATCAGTAACACAGAACGGGAGTTAATAGAATACTGGGAAAGTAATATAATTTACGGATGTCCTGAGGAGTTGAAGACACTAATGCAAAATTCGGATAAGTTAGCAATTGTATCCAAACGACAGTTCTACATAGAAACAAAAGGGGCGATTGAGCACGTAGCTGGTAAAAACGTTTTCGGAGATAATTGGTCAACAAAGGACAATTTTCTTACGCACCCAGTAAGTTACGGTTATCCATTAGGATTAAACGACGTTTTAGCGAAAGGCGTTCCCAGACGTTTTCATTTACTATTATCTTCGGGCGTATTCGGGCACATGATTGCTCCTCATGCAGGATTGGTTAGCAGATGCGACACTGGTAAAACTACTCGACCAAATTTACGTCGGTTTGAAAGCCTTTCCTTTCAAAATTCAGACTTTGGCCTAATATTTAAATCTGTTTTTAAACTTGTTCTGATTACTTTCTCTGGTTTTTTCGTTGAACTTTGTGTTCATAAGGTGAGAGTATGGTTCGAACAACTGAAAACACGAAATCGTGCTTAAAGTTTAATTGTACCCAAAATCATGCAAAGAAGGTACTACAAGTTTAATTTATATACAGAATATAATCTTTTGGTACAACAAATCAAACTTTCTACTTGTTACGAATATGTATAGCGCTTTTGCAGCCTTAAAAATACAGTACACCGGACTATCTCTATAAATAGGACCTCTTAATAAAAGAACTTTCTTATAGTAGCACATCTAATCTAGCCGTTTACAATGTTATTACATGCAATTCATTCTCTATATAATGACTGTGAATAAAGAGTGTTCTTTAGCATTTACTATAGAACAATCTTTGGCTATATCCAGCAAAATATTTCTTTTCAGGATTTACAATGCTAAAGTCCTCACCGATTCAACCCATTACATCACTTACTTCACTCTCTACGCCGGCTTTAAACTTCATCTGCTGCACACAAAATATCATAGCGCTAATAACATTTTCAGTAACAGTTTACGTGGAGGTATTATAGATTTTATTATCGAAACAAGTTAGCTTTCGAGTACAGTCAGTACTCATCGTCAGACGGGACAATAACCTAGTAACAACAATAGCGCTAGTTTTATTGCAGTGTCTGATTTTAGCAAAAATGTAGCCGTTGAACAAAGTAACAAATTAATCATCAAATATTATAAAATTCTAGGTATGCATATGACGCCGCACAAATGGTCAAATGTGGTCGTAACACACGTCAAGTATTAATTCCAGTCCCTACATGATAAATCGGACATTAGCAAATGAGTTCGATACGCCCCATTGGAATATGAAAAGTATGTAAAGTAAAAATATGTTTAAACGGCAAACCAATTTATACGTAAATTCGTTGCAATACTTCCTCAAAATACTTGAAAGAGTTTCGTATGTTGGGACTAGAGGTAAGTAAACATTCTGTCTGTCGGTGCGTAATCTAGAATATTATTATTAAGGACTTGCAGTTTCGCCTGAAGATGGTATAAAATTATACCAGATATCGAAAACTCGCCTGTAAATAAAGTTTGTCTTAATTGATTCACTCATAAACCAATAAACAATGGATAACTTAGAAAGCACTTTACTTGTTTTTAATTATATTCTGTGATATTTCTGAAATACGTATATTCAATGTTAGTACTAAACGCGCATTAACTACCTTCTGAGCGACCAAATCGAAACAACCCATCTGCTCTTTTCACTCAGCTTCTCAATTTTTGGAGAAGTTTAAAATACTTAAAATTACGCATTTGAGTTCTATAGTTGCATAAATATTTTTTGAACTTTTTAAATTTATGTAGCATAAGAATAATAAACAAAAAATTAGATGTAATTTTTAATATATAGGAACATTAAATCAATTTGTACGTCTTGTAATTATTTTGCAATCCCAATGTTTTCAAAAAATGGAATAACCATTAGTATTCAAAAACATGGAAACTAGTCGGTCCTGAATAGGAAATAGGTGGTTATTAATTTACCCATGAAAATTAAAGAAATCGCTCAAATAATATTGTTTTTTTGTAGCTCTTGGCTTACGCTGTTTAACCGTTTTTGTTTATGACGAACCGCTACTCTTTACGTATGGACGTTAGGGTTCGCTATTGTCGTCGCTGCGAAATTGAAAGCATTATTATATTTATTATTTATTTTTCAGCCTCGTGAATAAATTCATACAGTTATGAGTAGCTTTGACAATTCTATGGACGCATAAGGACTTTCCACTTTTCAAAGCAAATTTTATCAGTATAGCTTTCTGTGGTAGCGGAAGTTGCTGTGTCCAGAATTCCCGCTTTATTTTCTCTTCGAGCGTCACCAAGTTCAAGATCGCCTTCGCTTTCGTTGAAATTGAGTTCTTTATAATCTACAACGTTGCTAAGGTTTACATAAAAAACAAACAAATCCTCCTCAACATGAAAATTAAACCACTGGGGCTGCTAAGCAATGTCAACTAAATTATTCTGGTCAGGCCTAAGCTGTAAAGCAGATTGTCTAGATTGTCGTTGTCAGCTTCTATACTGAAGTTGTCCCCGCCATGCTCATCCATTGCATGACAAACTGCAAAAAAATTACAGTGCATGACAATCTATGTGAATTGACTGAGAATATTCAACATCTATAGTAAACAAAAAAGGATAGACAAAATTGAGTTTGCGCAAATGAACTTTTTCAATATCTATGTATATACTTGAGAACGCCAAAGGCCTTAGAAAAAGTTTCAGGCATGTGCAAATGAGAACAATATAACATCCGATTTACTTAACAATAAAAAAATACCATATGTTGGATTCTCTATAATAAACTTGGCGAGTTTTTTTAAATTGTCCTTGATATTACAATATATTTGATGAAATATAATTTTTATAAACTCTGCTAGCTAAACTAGCGACTAAGCGGTTTTAGCATTTTTGTAAGGTTTTTAGCATTTTAGTAGAGGAGAATTCAAATTTTATAACATCTCGCAAAGTTCAATCTCTTATTTAGACCGTACACCTTCAATTTGCACCATTCGTGACAGTAAATATGTCAACATAATGGTTCTAAATAAGACTGGCACAAACTGCAAAAATACATACATATAAATATTTGTTTTATTTCATGTTATTTCATTGTGTTTAATAATTACATTAGGTATTTTCCCTATTATTTTGTCTTCCGAAATTCCAGTTCGGTAAATTGTTTTGTTGAATGAAACATTAATCTAACTCCCTCACACGATATTTATAATACATTTTAATTGAAATTATTATTTTATTGTTACATCGTATAATCGGGTTTTTTAAATAAAACAACAACAAAAAAGACATTTTTTTTATCTTTCCTATTTCGTTGTAGTTGTTGTTAGGTCCTCCATCATCAGTAGTTTCGTTCCTAGCGTACAACAAATATATAGTTGGTTGGGAATTATTTTTCACTGATTATATACTGCAATACATTATTTATTACGAATTTGCAATACATGGACCTAACAATAAATTAAGTTAATTGTTTTTGACATGGTGCAGATCAGACTATGTATGTATTCCTTAACTACAAATAAATCGTTGAAAATGTTTTGGGAATGGGAATTATAAATTTATAGATAAATACCTAATTGCTATTGATTAATAATAATACCATCACAGAAACTGACTTACGACGTCAGTTTTATTGTTGTGAAAAATATGTACAATTAAAATAAATTGTATAGATATTTGCGATTTGTTGTTTACTATGAAAATGTGTAGAAAAACTCGTGCGGGGATCTAAGGCGAAATAAAAATGTAACGCACGGTAAGAGGGTAGCATGAAAGAAATACTGCATAAACCGATATTGAAAAACGTTAAACAAGAGCGGCTGACATCTGATTTATAAAATCCTTGTGCAGAAACACGCAGTACACCTGTATGCGTATTTACTCTCAATCATTGTGAATCATCGGGATACCGTACGTACATGGGACGTAATAATTACGGAATTTTATGTACACGTATCGTTTCACAATTATGCGCTGCATTTTGGTCAGACATACATATAGTCGGTTGAACCAAGGATAGGCTATAATCATTTCCACCTAATCTCTTGATGTAGCAAAAAAAGATGAAACGTATAAGGCTTAAAGATAGCCTCGGGAACAGGTGTGGAATCAGTGAAGTAATACATGTGATGCGTGGGTTAGGGCTTTAGCATTTTATCCGTGACGTATATGACGGATTTAGTTACCAAATAGGTAGTATGCGGGTATACGTAACTTCTTGGCTGCGATTTATTGGGAGAAAATTCACGTAGGTAAACAATGAATGTATGATTTTGCTACGGACTTTTGGTCCGCAACGTCGAAGTCATTATTAAATATACCATGCTGTACGTGCAAATTGCATTGCAACAAGTTTAAAATAAAATTGAAAGTAAGAATGCATAGGCTAGGATGTTACGAGATGTTATGCAATGTAACGTGCATGATGCATTTTGCAACTATAAATCGGGATTGACTAGGTCGAGCTGATATTTGTGTAATATAATAAATAATAATAATATAACAATAGGAAATACACGTACCATGTAAAATCATTATTCGGGAGTCAATTTGTCAATCCAAATTGTACGAGTAATATGCGCGAGTCACGAATGATCCATTTATTAAAGAACCTATCCAAATTACACAAGTTATTAAATCGTCCATTTATTATTACACGAAAAAAATGTCTTCCCCGAAATCATGGCCAGCGAGCCCCAAAAATTAACTACAATTCAGTACTTTGTAGGTAATTGAAATGCTGATTTAATTACAATGAAATGGTTGTTTGGACCTACTTATTCTTTAAATTTAAGTATGTATTTCCCTATCTTCTTATCGTTTCTCACTTATTTTATTGTATAATTTCAGTTGTCGTCAGTTTTATCAATGATGCAATTGTGATATGGATCTCAAATTATTATTTTACTGTGCTCTTACTACTACCTTAGGTTCATAATAACTCATTATTGCGTATCTTCTAATTTTTTACCAAAATAGCATTGAATGATGCAAATTGCAATATCTATAATTAAAAATTCATCTTAACAACTTAATCTTGGCTTCGCATTAGCCGTGCACAATCCGTATATGATACTGCAATTGGCTCCTATGTCCCGTATTGGTGAGTTTTGAAATCGTTAAACTACGACATATTTTAATTCACCGTGTGAACCAGTTTACAACTTGGCATTGCAAACTCTTACAATCACATTAAAATGTCAAACTAATAAAGTACTG
>JAQGAK010005532.1:0-10083 GCA_034696945.1 Lipothrix lubbocki | reverse complement strand
AGTTTGGGTTAACTTGAACTTGATGTCCAAGTATCAAGTTAAAAAATTAGCGGTACTTGACTTGACTTGAACTTGATTTGCACTTGATCCGATCAAGTTTTACTTGAACTTGAACGCAGCTCATTTAATGCTTGCTGAAGAAGAAATACTTGTTTTACTTGTACTTATTAATTAATTTATTTTTCTGGAAATCATTCGGAGCATTTTAATGAGAATTTTATGCAAAAGGTAATGAATGCCTTTTCGCATTGTTTGAAACCATGTGTACATGGTTTTTAAAGTCCGTTTGCAGTGTATTTAATTACTTTGATTGTTTTGGTGTAAATAATTCGTAACTAAACAAATGCTCTTATTACTGCAAATTTTTAACTAAGTATAAAAACCTCCTTATCAAATAATGTCTGATTGTCTGTGTGTTCAACAAATTGTGTCATTATTTATGTATATTGCTTATATTTTCACTATATATGAAGTAGTTCGGTTCGGTCGCCATAATGGTTTTATATAAAGTGGCCCTTGTTATAAAAGCAATTGTTTAACTAAGCTTGCTACACACAGTCACAATACGACTACGAATTACTTACATGGCAAATGTCGAGAAACAAATCATGTAGATACATCGACACATGTGTATTCATAAATTCATACTATACACGTTTACAATAGCAAACCCCAAATGTCAAACTGGTTATGCTGTCTTTAAGTGCAACATTTCTTAGCATTGCCAGTATTGAATACAAAGTTGCTGCTAGACAACTTCTGCCTTGCACGTATAGAAAGGAAAAACATTCCAGTTTCTAACATCTTTGCAAAGCTAAATACACCAGACTCTCGCTATAAGAGATCTCCATATAAGAGATCTCTCTCTATAGAAGATCCTTTGGGCCCACATGTCATACATAGTCATATGCATAGTAGCTCTCTCTATAAGAGAATTTCTATATAAGAGACTGATTTTGGTGATTTATAGCGTTCTCTTATAGCGAGAGTTCAGTGTAAAAGAGATACGTAATTATTTTTGTATTCAGAACACTAAAGATAATATTCGACAGCTGTAGTCATTGTAGCAGTATATGACGTACGAATTTAATAATTATTGTTGCCTCATTTCCGACTATTTGCTGCGCATGCTTTGCTATACGTATTTAAATTTATTGTGTAACTGGAATAACTCCCATAAAGAAGGCGTGGTCAATTACAACAGTAACAAACAAAATAGTAATGACCAACAATGTATTGGTTTCCTAAATTGAAAATGTATTATTTATACCACAGCAAAAATATTTTTTCGTGAACAATGTTTAGAAATAATTGCTAAGTAAGATAAGTAATTTATTATATGGTAATCATATACATAAATAGTAGTCTTGATTCCTTTAAATTGACGGGCAAGGGAGAGTTTTAAATGCAAAGTAAATTCTAATTTCTGACAAAAGCAAAGAAATGGGAAAAACATATAAGAAGATGTCGTAAATATTTGTTTTTAGAAATACCAAACAACATCCTACGTAGTAAAAACAAAAACTTATAAAGCAATGCAAATAGAACAAAATACAAATTACAAATAGTTAAGGCTAAAGTGCAGGCATAAAATCCTGGCCAGTTTGAAAGCATCGCATAGGATTAACTTCTTTGGAACCCTTCTTCAATCAGTAGGTTCATAAATCGGATAAGACTACGGATATACAGACTAATATTATACTTATTATATTTGTACGTAATTTGTAATTCAAATGTCCGAAAAAGCTTTCAAAGTCATATCTTACGGCTTTAAAGTCGGCACTATCTTATTTACGTCCCCATGCGTTTGGAACGAGGAAGACCAATGCCCGGAATTCCCCAATTCGCGCTTGCGACTCTTCGGCTGGATGTGCAATCTCACAGCGATGCTACTCTATTCGCTGTTTCTAGCTCGCCAAGCTTATATTGCTTATTTGAAGGAGGAGGAGCTTAACCAGGATTCTCTCATCTTTCTACACGCTATGTGCGGCTACCTGATCACAATTTTTGCGAATCTAATTCCAGCGCAGAACATTTCGCAGTTGATTTTAATGGTTCGGCAGTGTAATATCTTTTGTTCGAAGTTTAAACGTAAGTGTGTTTTCAGAACAAAAATGTTACCGTTGTTGCATTTTGCGATTAGTTTACCTATTAATAAACTAAATAATAAAAAAAATAAAGATAAAAATACAATGGAATAAATAAAACAAAATTTTAATAAGGTGCACAAAAGTGCTTAAAATTGTATTGAATTTTATCCACAGAATCTTTTGCGGATGACAAGCAGCGAATTGACCTTGGCTATCTCTTGCTAATACCTTTTTTCGGTGTACTTATATTACCGGCGGGGATAATGGTCCAACATTGTGTAAATCCTCAAATACCCTTATATCCATCATCTGTTTTGCCCACTTCGTCAAAATTTTATACACTGGGTGTTCTGGCGTCAGGTTTGTTGTCGGCATATGCATGGTTGGGCATAGCTACGGCAGTCACCACTTGGCATCTTGCGCTGGTACACATGATATACATCCTGGCACATGTGACATTGCCGGAGCTGGAGTGAGTTCAATCATTAATAATTTAATAATTTTACACCCCGCTGAATAATAGCATTGCACGTATTGCAATTTAATTTACAATTTTCGTTATGTTGGTATGCTTGTAGGCATGAAACTACACCATGTCGTCGCAAATACCAAACCATCGGTGCCCTTCGCAAATCCGCAACATTCATCCGAACCTATCAGAATCTAAGCTTACTGATGGCCTTAATAAATGCTACCATAGCCAAACTGTGCATGTTGTTCCATGTTTGTGCTATTGAAGTAGTCGTGCTGAGTGTTTACGTAGGGATTAAATCAACAAATATATCTATGCAAATTGCATACCTGTATATTGGTAGCCAAACTTGTATATTTACGATTGTGGGGTATACATTGCTCGGCAGAGTTTACGAATCCTCTGAACGGGTTTTAATATCCTGGAAAAGATACGGCAGTGAGACTCGCCTCATTAAAAAGTACATTAGGTCGCTGCGGCCACTAAGAGTTCAACATGGGACAAATGGTTGCAACTACTTTGCTGATAAAGGCATGGTCATCACCACTGTCCAAACTATATTCAATCACACCATCAATTTATTGTTGACGTTTTAGCCGGAGAATGTAAGTATAGTAAATCTAGTGTTTATTGAAATCTATGTATGCTGATGAAAGAAAACTTATTTCTAACTTGTTAAAATTATTTGTTAATTAATTTATTTTGAAAACAATAGCAGCATAAAGATAAAAATACATTTTTAATTATTATCAAATTTAATCTTCAAAGAGCGTCTCCTCCATAACAGTCAGATTCTCATTGACAAAGCGCCCACCCTCCGGGACTTGGTAGCCCGGACCGACGAGACATTCCTTAACAACGGCTTTCGTCCCAATGATGGCATTAGTAGAAATAACCGAATTTTCCACATGACATCCATCTTCAAATGTAACATTGACCATCGCAACCACGTTAGTCAATTTGACCTTCTCCCCGACCGTACTTTGATCACCAATTTGTGCCGCGATTAATTTAGCTGTCTTCGCTATTTGAGTATCCTTAGCGCGGACGCCGGCTTCGGGGAACGACTGTTTCAGCCAGTCGATCTATAACAGTTTGTAATATAATTTGTATTATATTTGTTCTAAAATAATTTTGATTGATTTGCTTTTATGATTAAATAATAAAATATAATAGATTTGGCCATAAATTAGCTTGCATTACAATAATATAATAATAAATAATTGTTTGGTAAATAAATCTTGATGAGTTTTTAACATATTTTCCACTTACTGATTTGCAAGCAGAAGCGTAGGACGCCACGGTATTAACTCTAATAGCATTATTTTCTGGGGTCATAAATCCGTATAAAGTTAACGGGGATGATGGGTTTATAAAACTATTTATTTGTACGGAAGGATCAAATTGCTTGAGTTGCTCCTGGATTAGGTACGGAAGAAATTCTCCTTTGACGCTCAGAAATTCCCTGGAATTACAAAATTAAATTCGTACAAATTATTAATGACGCGGTAAAGAAATAAGTTATGCTAGAAAGAATGTTTTAAACTAAAAATTTAAAAAATACAAATAAAAACTCACATCGTCTCATTATTCTGAATATATTTTTCCAGAATATCTCTTCTTAGCAAATAAATATGCGTGTCCATCAATGAAGTATTGATTTTTGTATGAGGCGAAGCTTTTAGAACTTCCACAGGAATATTCAACTCATCTTCGAAATCTGCCTCGGACGCCATGAATATTAGTTGGTTATTGGACGGTCGTAGTCCAACCACATCTCGCTCTATTATAAAAAAATTTATTTATGTTTGAACAAATTAATATATTCGATCTTACTCAATAGAAAAAACTTTCCTACTAATTATCAAACTTAACAAATACTACAATTTTTTAAATTAAATAAAAATTGATTACAATATTTTTGAAAATCTTACCATGCTTAACTTTATTCTTCGGCCCGGGTAACTTAGTTCCGGTAGGAAGAGGCGGGACAAAATTCTTGACAAAGAGGGCGCTACAGCCGGAGGAATAAGTTTGGTGATTATTTACGAATTCCCGTAACGTAGCATCAGTGATGGTGTCAGATGACACAAGAAGAATGTCTTTCTGCAAAATGTAGAAAATTCACAATTTAATTTTCCATTTTAATGTCCAGCGAATAATTAATGAGAGTTACAAAAAATACTTGTTTAATAATAATTCAAAAAAAATAATTCAAAAAATTAAACTATTCCTTTCCTTTCAAATATTAGAAATTGATCTCTTTGTTTGTTATTATTACCTTCTGTTTATTCAATTTGGAAGATTTCATAAATGTCCGGAGGGACTGCAGTGTCCCAAAATCCTCATCATCCTCTTGCACAGTCAAGAATTCCGTTTTCAGTCCCAATGAGCTCCCTAATTTCTCCACTTCTTTGTGAACATCCTCCCGCTCTTGGATGATTACCAGAACATCTGCAAAAATAAATTAACAAAATTAGCCATTTCCAAAGTAAATATTTCTTAAATTATCAAAACAAAAATAATTATTTAAATGATTTTCAAAAACATTTCGAAATTCCCAACCTTGAAATCCATATTTAGCAAGAGTTTTCAAAGGATAATAAATGAGGGGCTGGCCACAAATCCTCAGTAAACATTTTGGGACCGAATTCCCGATTAAATGTGTCATCCGGGATCCCCGGCCAGCAGCAAAGACCACAGCTTGAATATCGTTGGCGAACATTTTGTTCTAATTCAACTTCTTAAATTATTTTATTTAAATAAATTATTTTAATTAATAAAAATCCAATAATTTCAAATACAATCTGTCAGCTTGTAATAAACTTTTATTATTATAATAAATGCAAAAATCTGTGTCAATTTTTAATGCGAAACGTCTGTCTGATTACAATTTCCAATTATTTACATCATCAGATTTAAAATCCCGCCTCAGCTTTCTCCGCAAGATTTAGAAATCCGCGTCAAACTTTGAATTTCCACGCCACGCGGACAAATCCCCATGCTTTTCTTATGGAGCATGCAGTTTTTATATGGGTTTTAAATAGGGAAAAGGGCAAAAAAGCGTGGAGCGTCCACCATTTATGTTCCGCAGCGTGGAGAAGAAACAGCACGTGGAACGAGCTCTGTATTTCTGAAATTTTTCAGAGATTTTTTTGAAAATAGAATAGATTAAAATTAAAATAAATAATTAACCAATTAAAATGTCAGACTCCGAGGAAGATTTCAAGGAGGAGAAGCCCATTTTGGAGGATTATAATAATTTAATTAAAAAAGCGAATAAAATCCCGGTGAAACACAAGCGGAGGGAGGAGATTCGGAAGGCGATTAAACAGAAGAAAAAGGTCAGATTTAATTTTTAATTTGAAAAAAACATCGAAATAGTTACGAAATAATTAATAATTAAATAAAATATTTCAAAATGATGATCCACTCAGCTCGCTTTGAACGACCATGAAGAATCATTGTTCCCTATTGATTTTTGACTGATGAAATATTTAAAAGTATTTAAAAAATTGATAAAAATTAGGAGAAAATATTAATTAATTTTATTTGTATCTCTATTTTTATCTCATATTTCCAGTTAAAGAAAAAGGACCGGGAGAGTCGTCGGAAGGAAGCGGAAGCTTTAGGAGAAGATGCGCCCCCCAAGAAAGTTCCCCACACTTTGGAGTCCCTCCGGGAGAAAGATGAGACAATGGTCAATCATGAAGGGTCGGACTCGGAAGTGGAGGAAGATATTAAAATTGACGAATTTGAATCTTATTTTAACAAGTCTTATGTACCTAAAGTAGTTATTACGTCCTCTGCTAATCCTTGTTTGGTAAGTTTCCACCTTTAAATATAGAATCTTTTATTTTAAATTTTATTTATTTTTTAATGTGTTCAATAATTATTTTTGTTTTATTTGTTCCACCAGAAAACTCGCTTATTCCTCAAGGAATTATGCCAAGTCATACCGAATTCCACGGCTTTCCACAGGCGGCAGTCCGCAGTAAAGAAAATGATCTCCTCGTCGATCGAGCGTGGCTACACGGATATCATCGTTGTTAATGAGCATAATAAAGATCCTTGTAAGTTTCGAAAATCTGAAATGAATTCAGAATAGGAAGATTCTTGAGGAAAAGAAAATTCTGGTGAATTTAAAAAAAGTTGAAAATATAATGATTTCGCATTTTTTGCTCTTCCAGGCAGCATGCTCGTCACACATCTGCCAACTGGTCCGACAGCTTTTTTCCGGTTGAGTAATTTAAAGCTAACGAAGCATATTAAGGTAGGGGAAATTTTATTTTCCTAATGGGATTATAATTTTTTTAAAATTAATTTTGAAGATTTAAATATGAGTTATTAATTTTATCAAATTTTAAAAAATTACCTTAAAAAATAATAATTACATTTTAATTATTTTTATTGTAAATTACAGCGTGACTGGAGAGAAATCACAAGTCACCGCCCGGAAGTAATTTTGAACAATTTTAATACTCGCGTGGGTGTGACAATAGGAAGGATGTTAGGAGCATTATTCCATTACGATCCGCAGTTCAAAGGTCGAAGGGTAGCGACGTTTCATAATCAGCGGGACTACATATTTTTTAGGCATCACAGGTAAATTGTTTAGTATTAATTTATTAATTGCGTATTGTATTTTAGCTAAAATAAAATATTGGGTGCATTTTTATGATGATCCACTCAGCTCGCTTTGAACGACCATGAAGAACCTTTGTTCCCTATTGATTTTTGACTGAAAAATGCCAACGAAAGATCTAAATTATAATTACCAATTTCTTGCTATTATGATTTAGCTAAGAAAATTTTTTAATTGGTTTCGTTTTTTTGAATCAGGTACGAATTCAAAAAAGAAGGCCAAAAAGCTGCGCTGAGGGAGCTCGGGCCCAGATTCACCTTGAAATTAAAGTCCTTACAGCACGGGACCTTTGACTCCAAGACGGGAGAATATGAATGGATCATCACAAATAAGCGCCATCAAATGGAAACGAGTCGGCGGAAGTTTTTCTTATAGGATTTTATTATTATTTTGAAAAACGTAATTAACAACAATGTGTATATTATTTTGTATAATCGCTTTTTTTTAAATAAGCCGTTAATAAACCCAAAGTTAACAAATTTTAAATTGTGTATTAGTATGAGAAACTAATTCAGCATATTAGATTAATTCAGAATATCATATGAAGAAAAACTAAATTGGTTATTGGGAAAAAAATTAAATAACCAAATAAAATCGCCCTATACCAACTTCGAACCTCAAAATTGGGGAAAATATTAACGAATAAAAGAAATTAAATTACATTTTAAAAATAAATGTACATAAGGGTTAATTAAAGCAACAACAACAATATTATAAGAGTAAATGGAGCAAGAAATAGAAAACATGAATAGTTGAATATTAGTGAGTTGACTAGGAGGAATCCGAAGAAATTCCGTTATTAATCTGCGCCGAGAAGCTGCTCCCAGTCCCCAAAGTCTCGATCAGTCTTCTTTGATGAATCACATTTGACTCCTGGACGTTGGAGAGGAGGAAGGCGAGTGAATAAAAAATCACAGGGATGACACAGATAGCTCCCATGCCAATATGTAGCCAAAATTCGCTTTTCCTCTCGGGCAAACATTTGAAAACGGAGCTCCAAATCTCCCGGGTAGTATTCATTGTGTCTACGATATCCACACAAATATTATCGCCGTCCCTCTCCCAGATCTCAATATAAAAATTATTGAAATCGTTGTAGGATTTTTTGCACTCCACACAAGTCTCATTGGAATCAATGTAGCGGTCAAAGCAGGACTTGGTTAATTGATAGAGGACTTCGAAGTTGACGGCGTCTTCGGAGGATTTGGGGATGATCGTGCCGTTTTCGTTTCGGCGGAAGCAAACTGCGTTTAAAATAATAAAATAAATCATTTATTAAAATAAATACACAAATAAATACAAATAAATAAATTAATAAAATAAATAGTAAAATCTCACAATCACATTTCCCCGTCATCCATAGTCCATGAACGTACTTAAAGGCATCAGACACGATCTCAATCCGGTCGAGATTTGTGAAATATTCCCGACATTGATTTCCTTTTTCATCAATAGTGGCAACGAATTGCTGATGAGTCTCCAGGACCCTCAGGTAATGACGGATGCACCATTGACAGAGATGGATTGGCCGGGCATTTGTCACGGAACAGAGAGTAAAGTTGGAGATTGCGGATCCAAAGAGGGCCACAATCTCTTTGCAAGTATCACTGGGCTGGATTATGTCATCAATGGTCTCTTGTATTAAAGAGCTTTCGAATAATTCTTTGGCATTTTCGGACTGAAGGAGAAGCCTGTGGATATAAATAATACCAAAATTAATACAAAAATTAATACAAAAAATAATACCAAAATTAAATAGAAAAATTCTTACGTTGTTGAACATTGTTGCTGCACTGACAATAAAATTATCATCATAAAAAGCCCCACAATAGCCCTCCCATTATTTAACAAGGATGACATTATAATTATTATTAAGTATAATTATAAATTTCCTATTGAATCTAACTTATAAAATTGTATTTTATTAATTCGAAATAATTACTCCCGGAATCAGTTAACATGGTAATTAATAACAAATTATAATTTATTCTTTGCTTTGCTGGTACGTTCTCTATATTATGGGGATTTATTTACGTTTATAGACAACTTAATTGTCCCTGCGTAAATAAATCTAAAGTTCGTGGATGTCATTCCACTCCTTTCTATTAATTCTAACGATTGTAAACGAATGACAAACCTGTGGCGATTTAATTCGTAAAGATTAAATATAAATGTACAGCAAAGAAACTAAATGAGACTTTGCAATGCTTTATATCGTCGGCAAAGTATCAAACCATACTAATTTCAACGTTGAAGGGATAGAAATTGTTTCTTTGGATCCTTCGCTGACTAAATTGGGCTTATATGCTCTTAAAATCCTTTCAAAATATTTGTAGCGCTGCTAAATTAAAGTCCACATATTCTTACGATTTATAGAAAATTGTTGTTGGGAATGAAATCCAGGAATTAATGGCGTGAGGATACGGAAAGTGTAGCTATTTAGCAACGCTGTGTCCTTCAAATAAGGAAATTCGTCGTTGTAGCGGGAATTTTAAAATGTTTTACGAAGAATCTTCCAGCACAAGCACAGCAGCAGCAAGCAGTTTCATTTCAGGCCTCAGGTGACTCAGGTCTCAGCAGCAGCAGGAAATTGCAGTCAATGCAGTCCCATCCAATTCCAGCTGATTTGTTTCTGTCAGAAAAATGGCATTTAATTATTAATTATGATTAGGTCGAATTATTAAATTAAATCGAACGATTTCGAATTCCCGGAATAAATGACGATTTCAGCTTTAACGCCATTTAAAATATTACTGCGCAACATTTCGTAACGAGGTAAGTTGTTGTTTTTTGCTTATTTTATTTATTTTGTTATTTATTTTGTTATTTATTTTGTTATTTATTTTGTTATTTATTTTGTTATTTATTTTGTTATT
>JAQGAK010005531.1:0-10085 GCA_034696945.1 Lipothrix lubbocki | reverse complement strand
CTCTCTCTTGTAATAAATATCTAATGTGAGAAGCAAGAAATGATTTTCCAGTCCCCGATTTCCCTCCCACGATGATACGAAGAGGACAGTTCAATTGTTCATTCACATCTTTGTATATATGTGTTTTAATTTCATGAAGAATAGTTCGCTGAACTAAAGTTAGCTCAATGCTTTTGTCAGGTTTTGGACAATCCTTTGGCGTATCCCTACGAAGCCAGTCATCAAAAATTCCGCTATGTAGAGGATATGTTGAAGGAAACATAGCTGGGCAATGGTATAAGGACTGTTCGACCAGAAGGAATAGCACAATCAGAAGGACTCAGTTTGAACCAACACTTGCAGTTTTTAGCCACTTTCTGCTTCTTTAAATAACACAAAAAGCACAGCACATGCTTTGGATACAGTTGAAACTCCTGCACAATTACTTTGCTTGAGCTATTTGATGTAGCCGACGGGACAACTTGTTGCTGTTCAGAGTCTTTACTTTCACAAGATACGGTATTACAACAAAAGTCTTCTTTGCATCTCGTTATACTCGATACAAGCCAATTAGTTTCAGCAGTATATTCTGACCATGAAAACTGTTGCACAAGAATATTTACCTCCTCTTGTTTAATTCCAAACTTTACTGCCATGCTATTTATAGCAGATGTACAATAGTTAATTATTCATTTTTAATTTAATAGTCAAAGAGTAGAGTGTTAGCACAATGAGTGCCAAAAGTGTTTCCGATTGTGCACGAAATTCAACAGAACCACGATCACTTTATGATTGTGAAAAATACAAATAATCCTAAAGGATTCAAAGGGCAAACGAATATAGTACACCAATTAGAAGAAAATGTAACGCTTCCACGCGGTCAATACAGTGTAGGTCTTGTCAACATGCGATACACTCCGAAAAAGTCAGAATCCCAAACGAGTGACTCGTCCGTCAATAATAGTAGTAGAAGGATGGGGAAACCTCGGAGAGTCCGACGATCAATTAGGAGAATAATCCCGTTTCATCGGAAACCCCTCCCGCAAGGACCTTTATTCCCTGGATATGCTCCTACCAAATCAGAGGTGCATGCATTTCCAAAGCTGGATGTTGACAGAATTTCAGACTATATTACCCGATTCAATATAAACTATGGGAGGGATTCAAGAGCCAAGTTTGTCTTTGAATCGCAAAGTAACAACGCCGATAAAGTTATTACGACCTTTATAATAAACAATTTGGAAAAATCTCACTTTGTACTATTGTCACCTGATTTGGCACAAGCCATGGGGTTCAATCGGCTTGTCTTTTACAATGGATCATTTAGATCAAATCAAGTTGTGTCCGACGATGAATTCAACAAATACACATCAAAAAGTGTATTTACGTTTAGTTATGTCGATTACGTTTATACTGGTAATTTAATTGACACCCGACTTCAATATGATTCGTTACATTCTATTGTCAAGAGGCAAACAGATTTCAAAGCATTTTTTACAGCTTTAATGCAAAAGTTGCTCGAGCAAGGTTTCAATACTAATTTTACTTTCGATCAAAGCAATAGATGCTCATTAGTGCTGAACACACCTATTTCGGATAAACGAGATTACATGATATTTCCAAACGAACTATTAGAATGTTTGGGTTTCGAAAATGATAAATTCTTCTTTAGCCAGGTTTACACATCAAAACTTCCTTTTAATGAACAAGCATTTGCTAAGATAGAGATCGGCAAGCGATTGTATATTTACTCAAAATATTACGATCAAATATATATTCCAATGAAGGAACCAAAAACGATGGAGATTGACGACGTATTCCAGGAATTAAATGACGCGTTTGTCAAATACCTTTTTGGGCTTTTCACTATTGAGTTTACTTACAAGAACGGTGATATTTGTGTAGGCGAGCTACCTTCACATGTGGAAATCACTCTTCCTCCAATGCTAAATAAATATTTTGGTCTTGATCTTGTTGCTGAATTCAAAAGCAATACATGTTTGCCAGCCGGAAAGCAAGTTGTTGAGCAAGAAGAAATTATTGAGGAACGCGAGGAAATTGGAGAAGATGAAGACCCTTCTGAGGCTTGCGGTCCGTCAAAACGTTTGCTTGTTACGAGCAACTTTACGGAGCCACAGTCTTATTTGCAACACAAGATACCTTTGCTGCGAGAACTTAAATTAAGTCATGACTTTAATATAGAGTCAGAATTGAACTTTCAACCAGTAATGTATGTCCCGTTACAAGGAGAACACGTACAAGATTTGCGCTTAAACTTTTTCGACGAGCATTTAAATCCCATTGATTTTGCCAAGGATTCTGAAACTGCTGCAACTCTTCATTTTAAATCTAGATTTTAAACATGAGGCAAGTATACTGTCAAGACAACGTGTGTACACTTGAGAAAGGACATCATTCGCAAGTTGGAAGCGGCGGTGGCGACAACAACAATACTTTCATGGCAAGCGGAGGTTTAAATCCTGAAGCTTTATCATATTTAATTCCATTAAAAAGTGTATCATCGAGTGGTGGTAGCTCGACGAGTGGCTCGAGACCCAAACGAAGGAGAAGAACTCAATCAGGATTTGGGAGAAAGCGAAGTCGTGCAGGCGGCTCATCTTCCTCCACCTCCTCGTTACAGTTGGGCGAGGGAAGAAGGAGAATTCGTCGTCGTCGACGTCAGCCACGTACAACCACTACAAAAAAGCGTGTGGCTCGTCGAGGAGTTAGACGATTGGGAAAGGTTCAAATTGGAAACGGTCCTCGTCGTCGTTGCTATAGACGAAGCAAGTAATAATGGACATGAACAGCGTGTTTGAGTCGCGACCGACTATATATGAAGGAAGCACCCAGAGCATACGTTCCCAAGCTAATTTATTTTCCCTCCCATTTTCCGATATAACTACTCAGCTATCTACAGAATATGTACAAAGCTTCCCACTAAATTCCATCAAGGAAAGTTCACACCCTCTAGAGTTCCTAATTCAGCTAGATACTTCTGGATATTTTGATCCATCCGATTCTTATCTTTCCCTTACAACGCGGATAGTAAAGCAAGACGGCTCCGATTGTGATTCCAACGATTTTGTTGCTCCTTCATGCCTTTTTCTACACACGTTATTTTCCAACCTGGAAGTCTACTTGAATGGTCAATTGGTGAGCGATGCTGGGAACTTTTACCCACATATTGCTTACATGCAAAGATTATTGTCTTCCAGTCCAAGCGATAAGGAGGGGAAACTTCTTAATGAATTTTATTATCCGGACTCAAAACCTGATGTATTTACAACTAGCGATAGCGGATTCAATTCCCGTTGGCTACGAACAAACAAGTCTCAACCTTTTGTCATGTCTGGCCAATTAGTCTGTAACCTATTCACCCAGCCAAGATTTCTACCAGCAGGCAGTGAAATCCGATTAGTGTTGAGAAGAAGTAATCCTGAATTCTGTTTGACCTGTGCCAGCGACACTAAGGCGGGTTTCAATGGTTGCCCGTACCGCCCGGAAATACTCTCTGCTGTCTACTACACATCGAAAAAAGTTCTTTCAAACTCTGTCATTCAGATGCACAGAAAAGAGCTATCATCTGGTCATACTTTCAAATATCCCGTCACTGAAGTTGGGCTAAAAACCTTCACCGTAGCCGAAGGATTGACATCAATTAATATTGATAGCGCCGTAATCGGAAAAATTCCTCGAATATGTGTTTTGGGAATTGTGGCCAGCGACGCTTTCCTTGGCAAGCTTTCCAAGTCACCATTTAATTTTGTCGATAAAAATTTATCCGACGTTGGATTTACGTGGAATGGTGAAATTATCCAGCATCGCACAATTCCTTTCAGTTTTCGAAAAACCCGGACTGTGGATGGTAAAGAAGTGTCGTCGGGATTCGACGATTTCTTGATTGCCGTACGAGCGTTGGAGAAAACCGCTGCTAATAGCAGTTTGGGTAATGGTATTACAAGGGACAGCTTCACAAACGGTGCTTACTATATAACAAGTAATATTTATTTAATGATATCTATAGTTTTCATTTAAACTTGTACAAACGTGTTATATTGTAATCACAGGTACAGTACTTGTTGCCGTGGAATTGCTACCCAACTCTGGACAAGGAATGTCAGTCAATCGAAAAGGACAAATTCGCATTTGTTTAAAATTTAAAGAAGCTCTTGATGAACCCATTAACATTGTACTATATAATCAGTACCAAAGTATTATTGAAATTGATGAAAACAAGCGTGTTATATTAGATAACTAAATTATGGATACTGTGTTCATCCGAAACGCTCTTGCATGTATACTACAAAAGTACAGAATTTCAGCAACATACCTTGTTGTTGCTGCTGACCAGCTCTGTTCCATACATATACCTCAATATCCTTGTATTATTGTAATTAATTCGCAAAAACATGATCAAAACGGACTACACTGGCTGTCATTTTATTGTTCAAATGCTTTTCAGTTTGAATACTTTGATCCCTTTGGAAAATCTTTAGGTTACTATAGAAATGTTCAAAGTCCTAGCGGATTTCTAATTAAGGAAAACTGTATAGCATTTCAATCTATAATGTCCAATACTTGTGGCCATTTTTGTATATACTTTCTAGTTTTACGATTACTTGGAAACAGTTATGAAAGCATTGTAAATTCTCTGAGCCTTGTAAACAAAAATTATAATGATAGATTAGTTATATCATTCTTGGAAACCGAACTCAACACATGTTCTCCAAATTCAATGAAAAGTTGAATGATTCTCAATAAAATCTTTTTATGCAAAATAAATCAGGTGCTGATTAATGATTTGAATGCATATATCATATGGCGAGATAAGACACGTTAAAGCAGAGATTTTGTTTTTCGTTTTTTGACATTTTCTGTTTTTTAATTTTTTTTGTAATTTTTGGATTTTTTTCTTTTAAATATTCACATTACATCATATACGTTAGGTTAAACGGCTTCTTGATCTAAAATATGTACAGTGACAAACAAGTAGAATATTGAATCAGAATTGATCGAAAAATCAATTGCAAATATAGTTCATGTTGTAATCTACACAGTTTTAAGCAATTTGTATTTATAAAGAAGATTTAAAAGTCGCCTTCTATTCAAGCTCCTACAGTATATGTACATTTTACTAGCAAGGGAAATTTTGAAAGTAGAAAATAGTTGAAAGAGAAACTTCTTAGAGATACATTCCTACATACTACAATATTAAAATGTAATTTACACGTCTTGGCTAGCAGGAATTGTAAGATTCCCTTCTTCGATCGACTCCAGTGCTCGGTCTTGAAGCATCGCAGTTAGATACGCTTCCATGCTTTGTATAGCGCTCAGACCAAGAGTATGACTCGGACCAACCCACCCCTTGTTTTGCTCCGATATTTCTGGCGGGACCGGAGAATTCATAATCAAATTATATGATCCATGAATACTATTAAAGACGAGTCGAAGTCTGACAGACGAACTTGAATGGTCGGGCTTTGTCCAAAATTCAGCCTTGTTTTCCCCATCCGGACTCTCCTTTGCTCGGGTCACATTTTTTCCGAACAAGGGTATAAGATCTTCAAAAGTATCTCCGGGATTAGGATGCACCGAAATTTGGTCCAATATTTTTGTCAGAAATCTTCTTACACCTTCTCCTTCGTATTCGGAAAATTTAACAGTTGTAACAGTCCCGATTCCATTCTTACGTCCAATGTAAAAAAACTTGCAGCGATGGCGTGTGTTGAATGCTCGTCTTGCCAAATGTTCAAAGTCAATCATGTACGATTCAACTTGATTTTCATAAAATTCCCATTTTGATGATTCTTCCTTCTGGCCTAAAGTTGCTCTTGGATGTTGATAGTATGCTGATTTGTCGAAACGCTTCAACTTTGGCTTCAAACGCGTAGGTGCCGGACCCGCTGCTCCGCATCTTGAACGATCTTCAAAGTTTCTTTCTGTATAGAAGTTTGCCATTTTAAACAATTGAGGTTTTTGAAAACAATGTGAAGAGAGAAAGAATGAGAGAGAAAGTAATAGCAAAGATAGAATCAGCGACAAATATTGAAAAGGAGGAAAGTGGTTAAACGAGAGAGAGAGGAGAGAGCGAGAGAGGAGAAAAAAGTGATAGATAAAGGAGGCTCAAAAAATCAAATGAGAAAGTATAACACAAAAAGCTCGGGTATTTATACCCTCAGTTCATCTCTGTTTCTTGGAGAGAGCAGCAACTATCGACAATTTTCTTTTTGCTCCTAACAAGTAGAGGATAATTCTATAGAAAGAAAGTTTGGACGCACTAAAAGACTGACATAAAAAACATCAATACTTTTTTTCTAATCAAACCGGGTGTAGCATTCAAGAGACTAGGACCAAGTAAACATGGAAAACCTCAAGTGTTTCGTTATCTTATTTCTCCTCGCAGCTACAGTAATTGCAGCAATGTCTCATCCAATTAATTCGTCGGCTATATTGGATCAGGTTGAGGCATCTCTAAAAAAGCTATCGAATGATTTTGCCGACGTCGACGTCGAGCAGCAGAGAGACGGTGGTGGTGGCGGCAGCGGCTCAACGGAATTGTTGGCTTCAGGCATAACATTTCTTTTAGAACGGATTCTCTCATCATCAACATCACCACTGTCTCAACCGTTCAATGAGAGCGGTAGTCTGAAGGTGTTTCTCGAAACCAATACATCAGATTCGTTTACAAAAACATGTAAGTTACTTTCTTCCTATCTTCACTGTGTATTATGCGGGACTAAAATTGAGAGTAAATTACCAAACATTTTTTAGTGTTGCTGATTTTACTTTCTTTGTACATTATTGCAAAACTTGCAAAGTACGGAAAGAATATTATTCCATTGTGGAAGCTTACTGGTGGGGCCGAGACGACAAGCCAGCAAGAAACAGAGAAGCAACAACACTCGGGACCGCCGGCGTGTGAAAACACTTTGACTACATAATTCAATGGAGACGTTAGTTAGGCCCCTTCCAATCCGTTCAGGTGGAACAAACAATGTACGAAACAACTTTCTGTCTTTATACGTTAACTCTTGTTTTGCAAAAACAAAATATATTTACTGTTTAATTTATTTTTTGTAGGTTTTTAGGTGTTCAATGGCTGGCTGTGAGTTTTATTGTCGCTCGTATGTAAACTATGACGGGCATCTTGAGTCTGTTCATTTTTGTAATGATTGCACGACATACTGTTCAGAACGAAATAATCACGTATGTCCTCAACCTGGTGCAAGGCTTGGCCACGTCGATGCAGGACGGTCAATAAATACACAGGACTTTTATGAATACTCTAGGAGCCATGGAGGAGCAATGATAGCATACAAGTACAGACATCAAATAAATCTGCCGGACATTGAATCTGCATTTACTCAAGTAAAACTATCAGCCGAAAGGCTGCTTCAGCAGCTCTACTTAATACATACGTTATCAAAAATAGAAATAAGTTTAGGTGTATTAATGGGTAAGGAAATTTTAAATCCTGACGGGGAATTAGTTGTGCAGGAGCGTAAAATATATTTTAAGTCAAACCATTACGAGTTACAATCAGTGCATTCTGTTGGAGATATATTAATTGCATCCGCTATTGACATTGTGGAAAAGAAAAACCTTTTCATTGAAAATGGCTCGAATTGGTTTATAGTCCGTGTTTTAAGCTTTGAGTTAAAACTAGGGGAAATAAGATTATTTGGTAATTCAGAAGCGAGCGGTTACCTACCAATGCCAATAAAATATAAGCAAGGGTGTGTAAATTTCAAAAATAGGGACAACAAGTGTTTTCACTATTGTCTTGCTGCAGGGATATTTTGGAAGGAACAAATCAAAGAAAACCAGAGAAGGGGAATTTCTAATAAGAACCTATCTTTGCACGGAACATGGAAAAAATATTTTTCGCGTTTCGATTTTAGTGACATTAGTAATGTAGTAAATATTTACAATGACCTTTACGAATTTGAACAGAAAAATAACGTTTCAATAACAATTCTAAGCCACCACAACGATAATATAATTTTAATCAGATCAAGTAAGATAAATTGTTCTCAACGAGTATGTCTATTTCTTATTCATAAAAGATCAGGTAAACTAATCAAATATCATTTAGCATTGATTATAAATATCAACAAATTTTTGCGAAACAAATTATCGACAAAGGCACATTTTTGTATTAAATGTCTCAGGAAACTGGGCTCGGCAAACAAGTTGAATAGCCATATGAGCGAATGTTTAAACTCAACATCCGGAGTAACTGAACGGTTGCCCAGAGTCGGTCAGAGTCTTGTATTTTCTCGACCTGAGCTTACACTTGCTTTTCCGTACGTTTTATTCTGGGATTGGGAGTGCTTTTCTATACCAAAAGACGACGACGACCATAATGCAGGAAATTCTAAATCTCGTACAAATATAATATCAGAATTTATTCCAGCGAGTTATTCAATTTGTTTAGTGCATACAGTTGATGGAAAAAGAAATGTAGAATTACTGGAATATTACGACCAAGAAAAACCCGTTGAACATTTTTTTATGAGAATTTTTCAAATCGCTCAGGATGTTTTATATAAAATAAGAAATACAAACAACTTTTTAGTGCCGTCGGAGGAAGATCTAGAAAAGCATATCGCAGCGACTCATTGCCAATTTTGCGGGAAAGAATTTACCCGAAAAGAGGAGGAGGTTGAGGAGGAGGAAGGGGAACCACTGATTTTTAACGAAGTGATTTTTGCAAATGTTGACAATGATCAAAGACAAAAGAAAGAAAAAATGAAAGCAGTAGTAAAATGCTATAACCACCATCACGACAGCGGACTGTATCTTAATTCCATATGTTCAGTTTGTAACCTTAAAATAAAGTTTAAAAATGAATTACCTTGCGTAGCTCACAACGGATCTAATTTTGATTTCCATATTTTGTTGAAAAATATGGAAAGTGAATACTTTGACGCAAAAGACGTGAATGTTATTAGCAAGAGTAATGAAAAATTTATTCAAATAGAAATAACCGCAAAAAAAATGTATATTCCATCTCTCAATTTTGAATATGGTCAAGGAAATTTGTCTGCCAAAGGCTCGCCAGGAAACCGGAAAGTTAAAATTCGACTGATGGATTCTTTTCAATTTCTTCCAAACAGTCTTGCTTCATTGGCAGAAGCATTACAAAAAGAACATGCTGAATCATTAGACATTGTACGGCAAAGTTTTAAATATTTGTTTCCAAGTAGAAATATTACGGACATGAGCTCTGATAAAGATATAGTCAAACTGCTTTTTTCAAAGTTAAGCTACCCGTATAAATATTTGAGCTCTGCAAAAGTATTATTAGATGGTCATCCTATTCCCGCTAGAACTTTTTTCTATAACGATTTAAAAAATAAAGAGGTTTCAGATGAGGAATGGGATAATGTGGAAAAGGTCATTGATACTTTCAAAGTAATGGATTTTCGGCAATTCACGCGAATTTACGCAATGCTTGATTCTATATTACTGGCATCTATATGGGAGAATTTTCGTGCAAACGGTCTGAGCACCTACGGACTAGATCCGACTTTTATGGCTACCGGTTCAGGTTACTCCTGGCAATGCTTCTTATACATAACAGGGGCAAACGTAGAATATATAAGAGACAAAGACATGCTAGATATGATTACAAAAGGCATAAGGGGTGGCTTTTCATTTACTACGAGAAAAATAGTGACTTGCAATAGCGAGAGAAGCCCGTTGGGATATAATAAATCCAAGCCTCGGTCACACATTATTTATTTTGATAAGGTAAGCTTGTATGCTTCAGCAATGCTCGATAAATTCCCTTATTCTAATTATGCATGGGCGGATTTAACCGAGCTTGAATCTATAGACTGGTCGATTTATGCAGGAGAAGATAATATTGGGTATATCTTGGACGTTGATTTGAGCGTTCCCAAGGATGTTCAAACTAGAACAGTAGATTTGCCCCTTGCGCCGGAAAAACGTGTTGTGAACTTGAACGAATTGTCAAAACATCAAAGATGTTCTATGAATAAACTTGGCCCTGTAATTGGAAAATCCTTTGCTTCTCAGCCAAGGTTATTGCTTCATTGTTATGATAAAATAGGATACACAATACACTATAAAACATT
>JAQGAK010005530.1:0-10085 GCA_034696945.1 Lipothrix lubbocki | reverse complement strand
TGGGGGGAAGAATGGTGCTGGGGAAACGGGAAGGAAAAGTTTGGATGGAGGGAAGCTTGGCACTTTTTCCACGCCCGACCTACTGTATTGTGTTAATACCGTATTGTAGGGATGGGCATGGGTCCAAAATCACTGTTCCTGTTCCAGATCAAGAACAGGTACTAGAAAATTCAGATACATATTTTGTGTACCTGTTCCTGTCCAAAAAGTTTGCATGTACAAATTTATGTACCTGTACCCGCTCCTGAATATAAAATGCTGTTCCTGTTTCTGAAAATACCCGTTCCTGAAAATTAACCGTTTCTGAAAAGTACCCGTTCATAAAAACGTAATTTTGCAATTTTTTGTAAAAATTCTTCAAATTACTACTCTCGGAGCATGTGTTATTTATGCGCAGTTCGACGAACATCTAGCAATGGCTCTTTAAGGATAAATGTCAATGGACAAAAGACATTTTTGAGTACAGCTCTTCCATTGTGTGGACCTGTTCCTATATGGGAACAGAAAACCAGAAACGACTTGCGTTCCTGTTCCCAAATTTCTGGGTACAATTTGAACGTACCCAAATCGTTCCTGATTGTTTTGGATACTTTTCAACTGTTTCCAGTTTGGTCCTGTTCCTGTACCTGTTCCCAAATACCCGAGTTGTTCCTGTACCTGTGCCCATCTCTACCGTATTGTGACCAGTCATGGGAAGGATCAACTGTTTGGATCCCTGAATTTAGTTTAAGGATTTTTTTAGAGTTACAAATAGACGCATTTAAGAATTTTTGTAAGCCAATCGTCAAATAAGGCCACTTTTAGGGGTTCTAGACAGTTGCAAAGCTATTTTATTTTAAATATAATAAGTCAAATGCAAAGTATCAAATGAATTGGATAAATTTAAGTCAGGATTGCACCTAAAATATGTAGTAAAATGACATTTTTATACCTGAATGTGTCATACGTCATACCTACACATCGTCGGCGAAGGATCTGAACGTACCAACTGCAAGCGTGGCTGATGTCTTAATGCACCAAAAGCCGAGTTGCGTTAATGTCTAAACGTATCAAAATAGAACTCCCCCTTAAACATTTGTGATATTTTTTGACTTTAGAATGTTGGGCGTTCCATCGTTGGTAGTTTAAAACACTGTGACCTGATGCAGTTGGTGTTTTCTGATCCTTTGCGGACAATATATTTTCTGTAAGAAAGCAGGTATTGGATAATGAAGATTTTAACTTGGCTACAGCGATAAAGTTATTTTTTTAAATAACGACGGCGGCAGTGTACCGCCGGAAAATATTAATCGCTAAATTTAAAGAATCCTGGTTGGGTTGCGCCTGACCATTAATTACATACTGTAATGAGTAATATAATGATGAATAAAATCGTCTTTAACTGACCTTAAAAATGAGGCGCCACAATAATGCAAATTGAGGTCAGTGTATTTGGTGGACGGTAAAGGAAATGTTTATTTCCTGAAATACAAAATATTTAAACGTTAACCAATGCCTCTTGATATATAATGCATGTGTACTATAAGTAGCACAACAGTGTAACTTCTTACTGTGATTTTTTAACTTGGCCCCTTTTTGTAAATGACTTCACAACCAGGAAGAGCTTCATTGAGCTCTTTTAATTCATACTTAATATCATATTCCAAAATTTTACCCTGAACAATTTTCAGTTTCTTGACATGTTGTAGACTACGTGCCACAACTTTTGCAGAGAGCGAATTATGCTGTTACACAAAATCATAAATATATTAACAAGATATAGATCATATCAACGGTGTTTGAGTTACGACAGTTAAAGTCATTACGTACCCAAGAGCATTCCAAATCTTTCACGTTTGTCAGACGAGACACACCATGCTCGAAGGTATAATGGTTGAGTGTGGCTTCACCATATTCAAGCAAAGCTAGTGACTCCAACTCTAAAAAAACAAGAGGCATAACTAGTTATAATGTAGAATAAAATGTATTAGAGAAAATTTCGAATTTAACTGATTTTACCCTTAAAGGAAAACAGAGAAGGTCTTTGCGGAGAAACTTGACTACTCTTCCCCGCACATAAATCCGTGTCCACTTTGTTTTCACATGTTTCAAAAAAAGACATGAAGTAGCCACTTGAGGATTTAATGCGGAGACATTTCAAATTAGGGTACGCCCGATGTATATGACATAAACCGTCAGGGGGATGTTTACTACCGATGCCAAAATTCTCGACATTCGGAAAAATTCTCTCCAAATTCAACATCCAGCTGGGAAAAATTGCAATGAAAATCCTTTGGTCAGGAATGTCAAAGGAGGTGTGCAATAACTTCACTCCTGGTAGCGAATTGTGTCCGCTAGTTGTAAACATCAATTGTTCATCGCCAATTTGCTCTAAGTAAACCTCTTTCAACGAAGGAAATATTTCGGGGGTAACAACTACGAAGACGTCTTCGGGATGGTTTATTGATAAAATCTTTAACTTAGGGAAAAGCATCCCTGTAAAGTCGAACCGCCAGTCTGTTCTGACCAAACGCCAAGTGTAGTCCAAGTGCAGTTCAGTCAGGTTAGCTGCAAAGTTGTTAAGAAATGTGTTAAAGTTCTTCCGTTGACTCAGGTCAATTCTGATGCATTTAACTTTTAAAGTTTTTAATGACGGGATTTGCATGTTTTCCAGGTAATTGTGGAAATTGTCTGCTTGAAATGTTTCAGGTGGTACGTTGTGGAATTGTAACTCCACAAGTCGAGAAAAGTTTAACGTTAATAGTGGTAATGTACAAGTTAGAGAGCAGCAAAAGTGAATTTTCAGTCGCTCAAGCACAGAATTTTCTAGGGTCAGTTTGAGTGTTTCAGTTCTCTTGTGTACACAATAATGATGATTATATGAAATGATTAGGCTTTTCAGTGATTGAAATTTTACGTCTTTTAAGACTTGGTCATAACTGTCATTCCATATAGGTATACGTAAGCTTGTTGCATCCTTCACGACTGACTTCAAAAATTGATTTATAATTGGGATTTCGTCCGGTTCAAACGACCCACGCAAATCTACACCTGAGGTTATAAGATTTGGAAGCGTAGCCAGCTCCGCAACATAATTCAATCCACTACCAATATCTGCGTGTATATTCTTGAAGGGACTGGGGACTACTTCTCCAAATTGTCCTGGTTCCAAACATTTACGAAATGCACGGAACTGATAACTTTCAGGTTTTACTACGGCGTAAATCCGCAATGAAGCACAAGCCAAACTATTCCAATACTTGTTGACGAGTCTGCAAGTTTTTAAAAGTTCCACATCTTCCAACCACTCCAAAAATGTTTCCAGGACCTGAATTAAAATCCGGTAATTTTAATTTAATACAATAAAGCAGAGGAAAGACACTTCAAATATTTAAAATTGCAAATAAAAATACATATAATTGAATGCAAATAACAGCAATAACGGCTCACCAAGGTAGGCATTTCAATCCCATTCTCCTTTGGGCGAACTGCAACCTCGTCCTGAAAATTTAATATAAAGTTGAAATAAATAATGAACCGTGCTAGGGATGGGCACATGTACAGGAACAACCCGGGTATTTGGGTACAGGAACAGGACCAAACTGGGAACAGTTCAAAAGTGTCCAAAACAATCAGGAACAATTTGGGTACATTCATTTTGTACCCAAAAATTTGGGTACAGGACCAGGTCCAGCATCGCAAGTCGTTCCTGTTTGTGTGTCATCATATAGGAACAGGTCCACACTATGGAAAACATGTATTTTTAACATGTCTCGTGACTATAGGGACATTGATTATTTGTCTACTTTTATTGTTGGTAACATTATCAGAGTCCATTCGTATCTATTAAAACCCAAATAATTTGCTAACTATGTAGTGACCTATGTTGAAACAAATATCAGCGAACACAATGATTTGCTTTTACGTACTCAAACTGTTTGTGGACAGGATCTACAAGTAATTTTTAATTGAAAGCCACTTTCATTTTAATAATATTTACTACAAATAAAATACGGGTAGGTATTCTCATCGTTCTCAGGAACGTTGGTAAGTATATTATTACGTGATATGACGCAAGAACTTTTATACATAGTGGCATGATATAATTAACGGGGAAATTTTGCAAGACGATGTTTAGATTCTCATGCAGTGATTATTTACCTAACAAATGTGATTTGGTGCTATTTTAAAACCAAAAAGTACCCGGGACTTCAGGAACAGGAACAATTTTTGGGTACTTTTCAGGAACAGGAACAACATTTTACATTCAGGAACAGGTAGAGGAACATGAAATATGTACCTGCAAGATTTTTGGGCAGGAACAGGTACACGAAAAATGTACCTGCATTGTCTTGTACTTGCATTGTGCCTGATCAGTAACAGGAACACAAATTTTGAACCCATGCCCATCCCTAAACCGTGCAAAATCAGCTATCCGCCATCATACTTGTACAAAGTGGGTTAACCTGATTTTTTTGTATAAAAACCGTTCCACTCTAAAATTGACATTCTCGGGTATTTATAATTAATAATATTGTATTTTCTTTAACAAGCAATACTGACTTAAATTGGCATCTGCAATTCATAATTGTGATTAAAACATAATCATTTTTAAATAATTCGAATGTGTGGTTAATTGTTGATTTTAATCTATTGTTTATTTCAAGTAAATACCAGCAATCATCTTCAGGGCTAACGTAAGAATGATTACAAACTCATCCGATTTCTTGAGTGAAACCATCATGACTTTGAAGTGATGGTAGATAACCCATCTTGCATTTAAGTAAAAAAGAGATAATCCACCCTGCACATCAAATAGAGATATGCGGTTTGAAACTTTGGGAAATGGAAAAGTCAATATATACGTGTATCCTTACTTCATTATTTTTTCAATAACCTTATTTATAATTCAAATACATACGCAATTGTGTACCCACTGGCATTGCATCAACGATCGAGGTGTATTCAACAAAAAGTGGACTTTATGTTTAAACATGTAATAAATAAGGCCTTTTCTACATTGGTCTTTCTAATCGCTTTATCGGTTAGAAAATATAAAAACCGGAATAACTCACCAAAGCCTGCATTTCTAACTCATCATTGGGTTTTCCATCGTCAATCAACTCCAAATGCTCCAGTAACATTTCTGTTCCATTGGGACATTCCGTTTTGTTGTCAAGTTTACAGCGCTTGCATGGCTCATCTTGTGACGACATGATTGTTTCAGTTTTCCTGTCAATAAGATTTTTATGATGAGCTCCAGAATTAAATGAAAGAATGTAACCGCGTTCCTCTATTTACTTACTCTCGTTTCAATTGACATTTCCCACTTACAATGCAATTACTTTAGTAATGAATACTTTAGAGCAGTAAAAATAAATAAAAGCAATAATAAATCTGACCTTTGAAGTTGGGATGTATATGTGAATACTTGTAATTTCAAATGCTCGTGAACTAAGAAAATGACGCTGTATGGAAAAACCTGATGTAAGAAACCTCAGTCTCATTTTTACAATTACGTCCGTCAGGTTTCGTTGTGTTCGAGCTTTGCACCGCTAGAAGGGGCAGGACGTGCGCGAACAAATTATGGTCTAGTCTGAAAGATTTTTTTCCTCTATTTATTTACTCACATCGTCATCTATCTAACAAGGAACTATCTCAGGATGACGATGACCCAAAGCTACAGATTTGAAATTTTTACACCAAGTTGACATTTAGTAGAGAGTAAGCATACCCCGTATATGTACCTTTTGTTCGGGTTCCCCCCATTTATCGAGTTATAGCCCCTCAAGTGTAAAAAATCCATTGATGTTAGGAACATCTTCGTTAAATTTTTGCATGTGATTTTCCATAAGAAATTAAAATTTTCGAAACTCGATGCAATTTCTACAATGCCCTATAAAACCGTAAATAACGTGTTAAGCAAACGCAGGTTGCCACAACTAATAAGGGATTCCGAACATACTCGAACAACCTATACCGCTTACGCAACTGTATTAGTGTCATTTTAAAAGTGTATAATGTTAAAGTGTGTTTTAGAAGAAGATTGCGAACGCGAGAGTTTAATGACTTCAACTTCAGCGGTTTGACCTGCAGGTCATCAAATATTCATCGCAAGTCAAACTCAACCGATTTCAATGACATTTCCAGGAAATCTTCCCTTTAGTAAATCAATAGGCTAACTGGTTGCTAAGCCTGTCAAAGACAGGCCATAAATTGCAACTTACTGTGCTATGTACATGAGGATGCTACGCTTTCGTGTAGACAATTTTTAAAGAGCAAATGTGATCCTACACTTCCGACGAATATATATACCTAAGGCTGTCAACTTTTCGCATTTTTCACGAAATATTTTTCGCATTTTACTTTTTCCATTTTCGCACTTTTCGCGTTTTTGAGAAATTATTTTTCGCACTTTTAGCGTTTTTTAGAAATTATTGTTCGCGTTTGAAAACCTGATTTTTCGCTCTTTAGGCTTTTTAATATAGGTTGTTTCCTATTTGTCTGCTTATTATTATTTCTATACTGCAATTACAATAATTTAGCTCCTCTGCGGTAACCTTGATTTATATTTAATCCGGAAATAATTTTATTCAGTATTATATTATGTTCTTTAACATTTGTTGGGAATGCAAAGTAGCAGTAACTTAAGGCAACTTTATTTAAAATTCATTGAGTGGATATGTTATCTGCAGTCATGGTAAAAAAATTTTATAAGAGCCTATCAAAGACTTAAAACAATGCTATTCGAGCGCCTGTAGGACACCTTATTTCAATAAGATTAATTCCTTCCAATCAAAAATTACTCTGAATCTCACTTCTTCTTGCATTTTTAATTTTGCTTTTTCAATTTTTGAAACATTTAATTCAAATTGTCTTAGTAACAGGCTTACAAGCGTGAAAGATCAAAATGATACTCTTTTACCCCTAAAACTACCCATAATCGCTTAACCTTGTCATTGAGCGAGAAAGTTTTGACCCTTTTAGAGTATTTATAATTTGTAAATTCGAAATCATATCTTAATTACTATATGGAAAATAACAAGTGCGCTTCGCCCATTTGTTTTTGTGGCGCGGACGCCTAATCAAATTACCCATGACTTCCTATAATTTATATAAACAACACGCTCATTCCAATAGTGGTCCTTGTATTTAATTTCAATCAGGGAAATTTAATGTTTAAAACAAACCAATAATATGGTGGTGTTTAAAATGGTATGAAAAAAGATAAAAGTCGTCGAATCTAAAACTAAAATAAAATTACGACCATGAAAGTAACAATAGGGGGTTTCAAAACAACCCCCCTCGAAAAGGTCTGCGAGTTTGTTTCTTGGAAAAAATACAATGTCATCAGAATTTAGCGTTTTCCCTACGAAACAGGGTCAAAATATTGAATTGTTCATGCAAAATCTATTCTTGGAATTCAAGTTGCTTTTAATTGACGTATTGATTAACGTCAACGTCTTTTCTACGTACAAAAATGCGGATTTTATAAAAATCCATTTTTAATGGGAGATTGAGTGAACTATTATCTGTAAACAAATTTTGTAATTGATGCTTACTTGACCGTGTATGTCTTGCAGAACATTTTTTACATTTGCACTTAAAGTTCACAAAAATCGGATTTTTTCCCACTTTAAATAAAAACTCGCATTTTTGTGCATTTTAAATGAAAAATCGCATTTTTGTGCATTTTAAATGAAAAATCGCATTTTTTCGCATTTTTAATGAAAAATCGCATTTTTTTGCAATTTTTGCGAAATTCGCAAAAATTGTTTCCGTTTTTGAGATGTACACACCGCCAATATAACATTTTATATAGCTGTCAATAGTGTAGCGATTACTTTTTCAGTATTCGCATTTTTCGCGCTTTGACAGGCTTATATATACCAATGGCTACTTGAGATACACTTGAGGACTATCCACTTTCGTTTTAAGTGCAATATGGGTAAACTCCAACTACTCCAACGACGATTTAATTGATCAAATTAACGCATTGGTTTAATATCTTGGATTTCAAAAAGTTTTAAATGTTAAGCTGCGTTTAACACACTTTACATAAAGGTGAGTAACTCATATTGAAATTGACCTGGGCTAAATGTTCGGTGACCTTCAGGTCAAACCGCTGAAGTTGAAGTCACGAAACTTTCATGTTCGCAAGATCCTTCCTACACCTTTAAAATGACAGTAATACAAATACAATCGGATCAGCGGTTTAGGAGATACTGGGCACAGGGGAGATCGACACGAATGTAAAAATATTAATATAGTAAGGATAATGCAGAATAGAGAGATATGTATGACTGTTTTTGTAAACTATTTCGACTGGCCTTCAATTCTAATTTCAAGTTTCATTTATCCACGGATATGTATACAGTCTACAGTTTACGACCAACAATGGCGGTTACAAAAGGAAATATTATATAAATTAATTTGTGGCGACTATTGGAAAAAACTCGATTAAGGGATCTTTTGTGCAAATTAAAGGAAAAGATGCAAATACACTATATCGCTATTTGAAGTGCCACTAATACTATCCACCTACATTTCAAGTGCAATTACCTCCAACAATTCCAACCACGTTTTAAATTGATCAAATCAACGTATTTTTTTAAACATCCTTAGATGTCAATTTCAAAAAGTTTTAAATACTAAATTGGTACTTCGTAACAATATGAACATGAATACGCATCTTGCATTTAATACAAATGGAAATAAATCAACTTGCCCCTTAAGTTTCCGTATGTATGTAGTGATCTAATATTCAGAAAACAAATATTTTATTTCAAAAACCTTTCTGCAAAATTGTCCCAAAGTTAGATTTGCATTATTAATTGGAAGGTACGCTGAAAATTTGTTGAAAATCGGTCAAGGTTTGAAGTTTGACCCGGGTTAAATGTTCGATGAAGGTCAAACGGTTACGATTTCCGCAAACTTCCCCATTTAAGATCCTACTGATTTACTGAAAGGAAGATTTCCTACAAATTTCATTGAAATTGGTCAAAGTTTGAAGGTTGACCCGGGTTATATGTTCGGTGACCTGCAGTCAAGCGGTTACGATTTACGGAAACTTCTCCATTTAACATCCTATTGATTTACTTAAAAAAAATTTCTTGAAAATTTCATTGAAATCGGTTAATGGTTGCAGTTTGGCCCCGTGTTAAATGTTCGGTGACCCAGGGGTCAAACCACTAAGGTTAAGGTCACGAAACTCACGCGTTCGCAAGTCCCCTCCATTCTCTTCAAAAAGACACTAACATCATTCCAATCGGATTAGCGGTTTGGGAGGAGATGCTGTAAACAGAAGAGCGTGGCACGAATGTTAAAATATTAATATAGTAAGGATAAATAGAGAATAACCTCGCCGATTTCAAAGTGTGTAAAAAACAACGGCCACATATAAATACCTGGGCAAATAAACAAATCTGGCCGCCCGTAAATAAAATTGTCAGATTAATTATTTCTTATCCCTTTTAATGTGTTTGTGGCCCTTGGCTTTTACAAGGGCTGTTGGTCTTTTTTATTCCCCTTCTTTTTGATGGCGTAGCATACGCCGGACGCTTTTACGGCGGCTCCCAATCCTTACCCCTCATATACCCCCCGGGGTACGCCTGTTGTTTGTGCGCTTGCACCCTCCCTCCACCCCGACTCCTTTCTCATCCCCTCCAACAAGCGCAGCCCCCACCTCAATTTTTTCTCTGGCATCCACGTTGCCCCGACTTTCCTCCTACCAAATCGATTACCTCTGGGCCTGGGCCATCAGCCATCAATGGCCTCTAAACCTCCCCCCGGTCAAAATAAATGCAATAAAAAATACAAAAAGTCATCGCTTCGCGATAACTTCGGGTTTGCGCGAAGGGGCGGCGTAAGGACTCGGGGTTATTCCCCAGAGGGGACATATACACAAAGTTATGTGATAAACTAAATATTTAAGAGTTATACTAGAAATCGCCAAAACTTCGCAAATTTTGATTCAATTCAATTAAATTCAATTCTTTATTAACGTGTTATTCCAGCTTCAGTACAATTATGACTGATCTTCCAGCTGTAACACGACTATAATAAATATATCGAATATATTGTATTTTCATTCAGTAATTTATAAT
>JAQGAK010005529.1:0-10088 GCA_034696945.1 Lipothrix lubbocki | reverse complement strand
TTAAAATATTCCTGGATCACTTGTATTGTTGGAACACCAGGGCGTGCCTGTAAATTAAAATTCTAATTTCGTTAAATAGAGTGGAAATCTAATTAAAAATGTGCTTCAAAATAGTTGCTGTACCTCTTCATTGACAGAAGCGCAGGAACTTATGCAAATAGAGAAAATAAGAGCAATTGTATATTTAATATTCTGACAGGAAATAAATACAGTGTGTCTATTTCCCATTTTATATTTATACATTTTTTACGCTTAATTAGTTTACTGCCTGGGTTTTGTAAATCATATCTAAAATATTTAATAACAGACAAATTTCCGAAATTAAAACAGAACAAAAGATTTCTAGTTATTTTTGTAAATTTTAAAATGGTGTTCAATAATGGGTTCTGCCAGATTTTTCTATACAGGACGAAGATTATTTGAAACAGTCAGTTTATAAAAGTAGGTCAGCAAATGCTTTCAGTCATTTCGAAGGTAATCTGTCCTAAAACTCATTGTAAGTGCAGGCAGATAAACCGCAAAGTAAATTAGTTTCGGTTTGCATAATTAATTTCAGGTGTGTTCCAATTGATATGTGCACCATGTGTTTTATTTTGTAGCTGCAGCCTACTAAAGCAGTATATTCACTATACATACAAGTCGTTTTCAAAGGATTAATCTGCAGATAGATTTTGGATTTTATTACTTTTATGCTTGCAGCAGTATTGCTAAAAATAAATAATACCAATAACCATGTTGTAGCAAGCCTCTCCTAAGATTTGTTTTCAATTGCAATCTTGCATATTTGTGCTACAGTGGAGACTCGCTATAATGGCCCTCTTTATAAGGGCAGACTCCCTATAACGGCCGCAGATTTGGGCAATGGATTTAAATTTACAAGTAATTTTGACTCTTATAAGAGCACTTCTTTATAACGGTCAAATTTTGCCGCTTTATAGAGTGCCGTTATAAGGAGTTTTCACTGTATATTATACATATATAGAATGGACGTGCCATAGCAGTGACTGCTTCCTTGTGTGCGATTATTAAATTTATTTTTAAAACTGACTTGGCTTTAATTAATATTAATAGTTATTGGCTTTAATATTATTTAAATTATTTTTTATTAATGAATATTGGCTTTAATATTTTTAAGTTATCTATTATTATTGCTGTTGTTGCTTTATTGCATTTTGATTATGTATTCATTTAATGATTTTCGCTCATTTAGTGCATTTAATTTAATTTCCTCGGTTGAGAAAAGAATCCTGCATAAGCTCTAATGACATTCCATACAGAAAACTATTTTTTTCAGGTCAACCGTTCAATTTAATACATTTTAATCAAATCAATTCGTAGAGTAGCTTTGGCCAGGTCCTCCGAAGGGTAATCATGCATGTCGAAATCATTGACCTCTTCGTTATGCAAGAACATTCTGGCGTAAGAGTTTTTGAAGCTCGCCGACAAGTTCCGATCCGTTCACTAAAATTCAGGAGATCCACATTGTTATTTTACCATTCTGAGAGTGCGTCCGTGATATTCTGGATACAATAATGGTAAATTTACTTTGTATGTAATACATGCACATATAATGGAACAATAAATTACTTTTATAGTTTCATAAACCGACGATCCTCCTATCGCCTTTGTAGATTCGAAGTAAGTTTTCATGTCCGTACCATTAGCATTTGCAAGGAATGCTAAGCCTGCGCCGTAAGCACCCTTAATGGAAATAACTGCAATGCGCATATTCACGGAAGGAATGACGTAGGAAAATGAAGTTTCGACATAAATGCAATATGGTAAATCACAAGAGATAATTGTGCAAATTCTAAAAATATCCAGCAGTGTCTAATTTGACATCGTTCTTTAATGTTTCAGAGCCGTATTTCTGTTTACTTACCCCCCAGCGGGCTCACAAAATGTAAAAACTTCTTCGGTCTCTGGAGCAATGGACGTCGGGGCGAGATTATCTCCTGCATTGTTTTTATCGTAAATTTGAAAATCGTTGATTGGCTCATGCAGGCGGTTTGCTAATACAAAAGAAATGGTAAATTTATGGCGGGATTTATAGGATCTAATCATCTAATAAAATAATTTTGAAACTATTGGAATGCTTACCGAAGACAATTGCAGTGAAACCACCACCGTAGCCAGCGTTTGAAACCCGAGCTTTAATTACAGTAGGGGATGTCCCATTGAAAGATTTCCTTGTTTGTATTTTCCCGCTGAAGAGCCTAGAGGGTAAATTAGGAAGTCCGGTTGTCAAAGCTGGTGCTCTATAGTAGAATGTAGGGATGTTTGGTCGGCAGCAGTCTCCATGGTAGTGATTTGTGAGGTTAAATCATGGCAAGTGCTTAGAGAATTGAAGCTTGTAGTAGTTTCTTCCAGATTTTCGATTTTGTTCGTCGAACGTTCGACCACGCCGTCAGTTTTGAAATTAAAGCTTGCAAATTCCGTTTTCAAGTTGTTAATTTTTGTTGTCAGAGCAGCGATAGTGTTTTGTAGACATAAAGATTCTCAACATTCCCCGAAAGCTATTGTTGTAGTGTGTCTTCAATCCATCAAATATTTGACATGTATTAATCCTGTGCATTATTTTGCCGCGCAAAATACAAAGCACGTAATATAATCGATCCCATTTATTAGCACTTATGTTCTTAAAAACACATCTAGGATCAGTTAGTTCACAGAAATCAGAAATTTGGGACGGTGTTTACGTGTTCTCCAGCTTTAAATTCTGTAAACATTTGTGAGCATCTACTTATTTAACCGCTCCGAAATAAAACAACCCCATTTTTGCCGTGTAATTACCCTTCCAGAACCAAGCAGTTGTAGAAACGTTTTTTTCCGTTTTCGCGAAATTAAGTCAAACGTTTTTATTCGATGTCAAACTTGTGTATATGCAAACAAATTGCCTCGTCGCGCCGTATCCTTCTGTATGAACTTTATCCCAATCGGACGGTAAACAACGGAGATAAAAATTGTTAAAAAAGGCCAATCATCTTTGGTAACTTTTTGCTGTTCTAGCATAGAACTTGTTTTCGGAAAGAAACCTGAAATATGTGTCCTTTAGAATTTCATGTCCAATCGATTCGCACCGGTGTCAACTCGATCGAATGAAAATTAAGCGAGTTATGGCTGTTTAAAATTTTGAAATTGGGCAACCCTAACCACTACTTTCGATGTATAATTTTTCCATTATATGATTAAAACTTCACTTTGGGACGTTTTAATTCGTATTCGTCGTATTTATAAACTCTATCTGAGTCTATCTGAATCGATTTAATAGCTTCTTTTCTGTAAGGATTGTAGTGAGTATATAACGTATGTTTCATAAAATTCAGTTTCCCGAATTGTCGCCTTCAGTTTAGCCTTTTTTCAAATTTAGTTCATGCTTCAGTATTGGATGAATTAAAGATAAGCGTATATAGTAATTTAATGTTTGTCCTACTACATAGTTTTATACACATTAAATGAAGAGCCGTGCGTATTTTCAAAGTCTCTTTGGAGTCCTCTGGCTTTTATTCAAATTTTAGGTGTGCACCTGCTTAAGGGAATTAATGGATCGGCCATTTAGCGCGGCCAAACGTTTTGTGGCCATAAACGTGTGATATTTTGTGTATGGAAATGAAACATAGTTTAACTCTGCCGTTTATAAAAAGTTAGTATTAAAATTATTATTTGTATTCAAAATTTGTTATTTCAAAATTTAAAATTATAATAATTATCAACATTTTGAAATTTTTCAATTCAACTACTTATCTAATAGAGTATACTCATGTATAGGACAAATACATGTAAAATTGCAGTTGACAAAAAGCAAGAAAAAAGCTGTCCTATAGTCTGGACAGATTTCATAACATTCTTTACTAATAATAACGTCTAATTAATTTTGATTAAGATTTCAAATATACAATTTTACTTGAAAAGAATGAGAATTTTATAACTGTGGCCTATTCCCCACCAGTGACCCCGACATACATGGCTAGGAAAGTTCTGACAAGATTACTAGCATGTGTAAAAGAGCCCCTATATTGTAAATTCTTTCTTTCGTGGGTGTAAATCTTTATTCGCCGTGTGAAAAATTACTTTTGCACACTATGCAATGCCTAGTTATAGGTTATAGAAACAGTATGTATAGAATAATTATATTTTTATCATTTTATATTCCCCTAAATTGTCGTGTATATTCTTAAAAGTGCAGCTAACTTGGAAGCCTCATTTACGCGCCCTGTAAATACTACGAGACAAAGCGTAAACCATACTTACAAACGTTACCAGTTATTTATTTCTGTTTTATTTCCGGTTATTACTTTTTTTATTTTTGTTTGACTTCGTATTTGAGAATATACTATATTTCGTATAAGCTAGCACTATGGTACATAAATATCTGGTTTTGTTTGTAGTCTATCATATCGATATCGGTTTTCGACACCTGGTGCAAGAGCCGACTCTACAATTTAAATTTACGCATATTTATTAATCATTACGTGAGTGAATTTTTAACGCTACAATCTGTCGCAACTTAAGTGTCGTAATTATTTATTTGGGAATTGTTTCCATTATATACACTATAACATGTTCTCTAGTACATCCACATGCTGAAGTTTATATATACTTGCTTTCATTACTTCTGCTTTTATTACCTTTATATACTACTGATAGAAGGCTGTCGCGTTTGTGTTTCTGTGTACTTTTTATTTTATGCTACTGAATGGTGTTGGTTTCTTTTTTCTCTTCCATGACTTCCACGCTCCGATACAGATATCCACACCCAAGTGTTTAGGTATTGCCTTACAAAACTACGAATTTTTACTACGTCCTCAAACCTGTCGGTTACAATAATACATTCTAACAAAGAAACGTTAATCTTCAAAGTTCTGCCAAGAAGCAACTCCGCAAGGTCGTACTATGACCCCTAACAAACTATCATCACCCAATATAACTAATAAATAATAAATATTGGGTTAATACTCCGATTCAATAGGCCTTGGCCTTTACAGATTTGTCAACCATCTTATCTGTTTATTTAAATTACTTTTTTTACATAGTACTAGTCGTACTCTGCTCTTCTAGTGCTTCCCCGAACTCCCTACTGTTGGTTTAAGGTGCGTACAGCCAGCGGCCACACCAATGTTCAGGCCACTTTAGGAGCGTATGAGCGTACATAGGTTTGACAGGTAACTATTAGGGGTAACCCCCCGCAACAGGGGCTCTTGGAAGTAGGTCGGAAAAAACCCGGTGGGAAAAATGCCCCGCCTACTTTTAGCGATTTTACTTAATAGATTCCACTGCGGGAATTGAACTCGCGACCGCCGAGAGACAGGTGCAATGCTCTGGCCACCACACCAGAACACCCTGCTCTATCATTACCCAATATAACTTCTGTGGATCCATTTGTTTTAAACTTAGAACAAATGAATCTCCTAGCGAATCTCGGTATCGGGTGATATCTTTGGTTGGCACACTGCAGCTCCGGTCACAAGGCTTTTATGCTTAGGATTTGCTTATAATTAAAATAAAATAGAACTTTTGGTACTAGGATGGCAAGTGCTCAAAGCTACTCTCGGTTAGGGAGAACAGTCTATTTAATTTTTTTCTTCGAACTAATAATTGAGCTTCTAATGCAGACACGATATTCGTTATGTTTGACTCTCTATTTAGTACCTCGCTGTATCGTCTGGTACCGGACGCAGTGCTTATATAGACTCTTTTAAGAGTCCTATAGGAAGGTCTTTTATGCCTCCTTACACTTGCACAACTTCTCCCTCATTTTAATCATAACAGTAATTTGTAATTACATTTTTATCAAAAGGTTGGTATTTGAAGGTTTGCAAAAATGTCTTACCTAAGTTGTGATTTAAAATCCATGATTTACAACAGGGTACGTGGAATAAACGATTTTATAAATGCAAAATTCGAAAGTTTGTTTTTGTGCTTGTTTTTGTACTTGTTTGTGTAAGAATGGTTGTATTAATTGATGTAATTATTTTTGTATTTGGCTCCTAATGCATACTAAAGCATTTTCAATAACTGCGTTGAGCCAAATTCCTCTCATAAATTCCACAAAGCATTGAACATGTGATTTTGTATTAGGAAATAACACAAATGCATTAAAATATTTATATTTTCTATCCGCACATAACACTTACGAATGATTCTTTGACTGATTCTTTTTAATAAAAATAAAACAAAACCAAATAATAATATAACTATTGCTCTCATCGCCCAGATTTGCTGCTTCGCTAGAGTCTCCTGAAAATCAGAAGATCTTATTTGTTATTGTACAGTTCTGGGATTGTACCTGTGATATTTTATGTCTATTAATGGTTTTACTTTGTGTATAATACATTTGTAGTGCAAAAATAGTAAAAGTAAGTTTTCATGACCGTACCATTATTAGGAAGGAAACATTTGGCTATTGTAAGGTGACTTCTTTATAACGGTCGAATTTTCAGTGTTTAGAGTGAGCCAGTATAAAGAGTTTCCACTTCATTTATTCCTCATTCTAATACATATTCCTCATGTGTGTTTCATAAGTTTATAATTTGTTCCTTTTATTTTCTCACCATCCCCATTGTGTTCCACTCTTACGTCTTCAGCTCTAGCAACAACAACCGCAGGCGTCATGCACAAAATTTTGAGAATAAGTAATAAATTCAAATCTTCATTTTTTTAGATGTATGGAAACTAGGATTGTACAAATAAGCGAACAAATGTTTTTCTGTTATTTATATAAAAGTATACATAGGAATTAAGAGATAATAAATTAACAGTTACGCATTTCATTTCACTTGCTGAATGATTTCCAAGGAATTTACCTTTCTATCATTTTTCGTATCTGAAATTTCCCTTCGTAGACGATTGCATCTTCCTTGCTCGATTATTTATTATTACAGTCGACTCTCTCTATAAGAGCACACTATAAAGACCATGATTTGCGCTCTTAACAGGGTACGCTGTTATAGGGAATTAGGCTTATATATATAAAAAAAATTGTAATAACTCAACTTCCATACCAAATGACATAGTTACATTATAGCGGACGTATGTAACAGCCAAAAACAGCAATTATTATGTAAAGTAATTATGGATTATGAACTAGCTATGTATTTTATTTAAAATTTTTACTAAAAGACACGATTATTTAAATACTAAATAATTTTGTGCATATATTCTAGAATTAGGTACTATTTAACTTATTATTTATTTTATTCATTATTAAAAAAACAATTACTAACGCTACTATTTAATACTCTGAATTTCTTTACTTCAATTTCTTTATTACGTTTAGTTTAATTCAATTTTCTACTAATCAACTAATGACACATCACATCAAGAGGTAATTTAACAGCTATTTGCAGTTGAGAGTTCAGTAATTCTGAAGAAACATTTTTTTCTAATTTTTATTTTGAAAATGTGTCCTGATGCTTGTAATTTGCAGCAATTATTTATAGGCCAAATCTTTATTTTCCCGGTTCTTTAATTAATAATGTTTGGAGTTTTAATAAACTATTATTTACCTTAACTGACTCAAAACAAAATATATTAGCTTATTATTTAAAATAGGAAATAAAATTATTATTAGTTCTATTATTTAAATGCATATTTTTAATATAATTTACATCGTGAATATAAAAAAAGAAATTTAATGCCATCGTTTGCTGAATTTTTGTTAATTATTTGGAAAATGAATCACGTCCTTATAATCATTTTAAAATTACATGGGCTACTACTACTTATATTGTACAAGGAGACGCATATTTTAGTTTTACACGAGCAAATCATCGCGTTGTACCCTTGCAATGGGTAGAATGCTCTTATAGGAAACGACAAAGGCTTCAGCAGCAGGGATTTTGGCGCTGTTATAGTGGAAATGCTGCTATAGGGAATGCTTTTATGGGGAACACGAATAACATTAAAATATGCTAGGGAGGACAGAAAGACGCTCTTATAGGGAGAATGCTCTTATAGGGAGGCCTTTTATAGAGAGAGTCGACTGTAACCTGAAATACATAACACGTGTGTACTTCCTTCCTTTATTTGGGCGTGCAAAAATATATGTTGTTATCCTGACGTCTTACGGTTTTGTCCCCCACTTTGTACATAATGTATTACGTATTGTGCTGCACAACATCCAGCGAGGCATCGGGTTGTTCAGGATTCCGGATATGTATTTATAACCATTGAGTCGAATATTGCACAATGTTTCTTAATCGGTGTCTATGCATACAGTGGAACCTCCTTATAGCGGTATCCCATAAAGCGGTAAAATTTGACTGTTATAAAGAAGTGCTCTTATGAGAGTCACAATTGACGGGGAATTTAATTATGGGCACAAAAAATTCGGCCGTTATAGGGAGTCTGCCCTGATAACCGTTATAGCAAGTCTTCACTATTGTTGCTATTAATTATTACATAATGCAAAAATATGCACATACAATTATATGTGTACCTGTAATTATGTATATAGCTTAAGGAAAATAATTTTTACAAACTCTACATATTAAAATATTGCACTTAAATTGCTATTTAAAATCCATTATTTTAAAAGCGCTACAAATTGTTAATATGCTTACAATAATAATTGAAGTTTCAAGAATTTTAGAATATTATTACATTTTTTTTGGAATTATAAATAATTTAGCCAGCGTTTATTGCATAAGGAATGCATGCATGTATAAATGGAAATAAAAACTTGGTCACGAAACGACATATGAAATACATACAAGGAACCGCGTCACAGCCTGTCGTGACAACAACTATAAGGAAAGTCCATCACAGCACGTAGGAGGTATTTCACATCAGGCTTGTCCACTGGCGATTTATGCATGTTGACGTTATCAAAGTTTTTCTTGGATTTTATTTCAGAGATGGGAAACCTGTCAGGCAAGTTTCTTACAACAGTTATCATGAAATATGTGATCCGTAGGATAGGACGGATCTCATTTCTTGTAGGATTTTTCGTGAATCATCTTTTTTTGTTATGTCAACTTTAATACAAAGTTGGAACCTTATAGGATGGTTTAATGATCTCCAACTCAGGTGCAATAATGAAATTTGGAATTCCACATGAAGGTTAAATGTATGTGATAATTATAAACAATTTCCCATGCATAAACGTGTACTTGCAGTTCTGAAAAACCCTGTAAAAAGTACTTAAACTAAGCATACGTACATATGTCACAATCTAATTCTTGGAATGCAACCTCATGAAATTTTAGCTTCTTTTAAAGTTGGGAACTAAACTGCAGGACTAAAAGCAAATGTATTTAGATTGAGCCAGGAAGCGGTCAAGTGTCTAGAAATAGTGAATCTTTGTAATTTATTTCACTATATGTATTTTTAAATTAGTTTTGTACAATAAATTATTTCATTATTACAAAGTTTGTTGCACTTGAAACTTATAAACTTCATGAGCGAATTTATTTTTAATTAATATTTGAATCTAAAGCATATTCAAATAATTACTGTGTTTTCAATAATTGCGTGATTAAAGACATTTCATTTAAATAATCATGCGCTGCTTACTTTGGACACAGCGTTGTTTAGCAATCATTTTATTTCTTCATTTTGGAAATGCCGCGCCGAAAGAGGACTTATTAAGCAGATCTAATTTTGGGGATAATGAAGGTAAAGAAGAAAATCTGAACTATACATTTTAAATAAAACTAAAGCTGCTAATTTAAATATACACTTAAAAAAATTATTTGTATTTTTAATAAAATTGGACATATTTAAACTTTTATATTTATTTTATAATCCACTTAATTATTATTATGTAATTAATATTTTTAAGTATTCTGTACTTCTGTCTGATTTAAATGTGAATATTAATAATAAAATCCTTCGGTCAATTATTTGCAGAAATAGAAAATAATCGGCTCCGTAATCCACAAATCGAAAGTGGGAACCCACTGGAGGAAATCAAAAGCTTCCTAGATTCTGTAATAGGCAAGATCCTGGATCTGAAGGAAGAAATCGTTCGTCAAGCGTTAGCAGATTTAAATTTAAGCGCGCCTGATATACAGCCGCAGAGTGATAATCGTGTTGTAAAACATGAAGAAATGGAGGAATTTAGGCGCGATTTGACGTGGACCGAATTT
>JAQGAK010005528.1:0-10089 GCA_034696945.1 Lipothrix lubbocki | reverse complement strand
TCACGGCACTTAGCAAGGAAAGTATTCCCAAAAAAGTTGGTCGAAAAGCACACGAAATTTCCAGAATCAGAAAGAATATGCTACCAGTTATTCGTAATTTGTTATTAATAATCATGTTAATACATGTTTTAAAATTTTAAACACGCAGCTATGCCCTAACTTTTGAACTTGTTGTTAGCTCCTAAAAAGGTACCCATTGGCCTTGACTTGTTGGAATCACCGTCAGAAAATGAAGCTCTCGATCAAAATACTCCATCAAGTCATGAGATGTTTGCTGATACAAGTTTAGAGCTTCGCCCAGGTACCAAATCACCCACCTCGGCACAGCAAGAAACTGTCGAAAGTCCGCCATTCTATTGGGCAACAGACAGCATGGAATTCGGTCAGCAGGTTATGATCCCAAACGACGGTGTTGTTTTTACCCAAGAAGAAGTCGATGAAGTTTGTGCAAATGATAACCCTGTCTGTACGTCTGTACATATAATTTTTCCTATACATATAATTTTGCTAATTTATTTTACCTAAACAATATTTATTTAGAATAAACAGTTGAATTAAAAGCTTAAAATGATTGAAACACTTAAATTACAGTAATCGATTTAGCTGATGATGATGTGGACAACGCTTCACGTGAGTGTGAATATAATGCTGGTGGTCTGTCTACTCATTCGTACAATAGGTAAAGTGGTTTACTGGTTTAGTTTTACATATGTACTTATAATATTGTATACAATAAATTTTTTTTATTTATGTAATGTATCTACTCATGCGTCTAATTTATCTGTATTCATATATTTTTATTTGTAGACATAATAATGTCTTGTTGGCTTAAAATTCGTTATTATTATGTTATGAATTCTTTTTAATTTTTTTTCATGAGGTGCCCATGTGAGAAGTCCCTTCTTAGTGCACCGGAAATAACTTGCTGTACATGTGAACAGACGTATCATGTTGAATGTGTGAGGGCAAAAGAAGACAGCCGCAGACTTCAGGATGAAGATGGCATGTGGTTTTGCGTGAATTGCGATGATATTTATTAGTGAAACAGTATCTTTATAACGGTAGCATTAATTATACAAATGCGAGGATTGTGTATAAACCATTGTTCTTGCTGGAAATTTGTACATTATAATGTAAATATGTATTGTTTGTTATTCTTTGTTGAATGAGAATTCCGTGTTGAGCGATTAAACCTCGGCTTATTGTTATTTGATTGCTTTTACTGTACTTGTACTTTTTAGTAATAATTTTGCATTATTTTAGAATTTTATATTTTTAAGCAGTATTTTTGCATGGTAAATGTAATTTCTTAATGAAACTGTGGCCACGAATGGTTGTCATGGGAATTTTTACTATAGATTGCAACAAGCGGTGAGGAAATGTTTTGCAAATCAAAATAAAGTTAAAATTCCAAAGTGGCACTTCTTGAAAAACTCGCTAAAAATCGAATAAAATTAAAAGTGCCACTTAGTGCTCTAAAGTGGCTTTTGTAAGAGTTCTTTGAAAACACTTGTTCTTCTGGTGTTTCGCCGAGGTCCGGAGAAACATCGGATTGCCCCTTAAGATTGTCGTTTGCTTTTAAATCGTTCATGGCGCTGTATTAAAAAACTATGGTTTCTATTACTGTTAAATATTAAAATGACAGTGCAGTAGTGCTAAACGCCTAGTATGTAAAATGTTCTTGTAAGTTTAGCAATATGAAATTCTGGAAGAATTAATTAATTACCAGCTTTCTGGACAAGTCCCGCTGTCCGCAGTGCGAACTGAAACAATTCAGTGACTCAAAGCTCAGGATTCAAGTGGAAATTATTTTAGGGTCGGTACTGTACACTGTGTCTAACCTTCACATTTTATTACCTCCGCCTGGAGCAAAACTGTTTTGAGTATGGCTTTACCTTTTCATTGTGGGGGTAAAGGGTGCCTAAATCACAGGATTTAGAAAGTTTGAATTATTGGCTTTAGGGTTTATTTGACCTCAGCGGACGAGTTTGTTTTGGGAATATAATACCAAGTCAAGGAAATCTTAATATTTTCAATTTTAGGTATGTACATGTATGTATATTGTCTGTGGAGATGCAAATTCCGCTCATTATGTTTCTTATTCATATAAATGTTTGTGTACATACGTACCTCTATGTACTTTACTGATTTTGGTGATTTATAGCGTTCTCTTATAGCGAGGTTCCAGTGTAATAACCTATGCTATGAAGTATCCTTTCCTTTTAATTATAGGTGCTTGATATTCATAACGACTTCGCTTCCGAGACAACCTCTTCACAATATTTGTCTAGTTTGGTTTAACTTATTTTTCAATTTCAGCAGCTGATCAACGCCGAAGGAGGATGAAAATGTATTTATGAATTTATTTTCCACAGCTTAAATTGACGTTTATTGCAACGAACTTTCAAAAATGTTGCTGCGGACCTCAAATTTCGCGGACATTTTGTATATTACACAGGATTTTGCGTTTTCAAAGCAGTTTTTGCGCTTTTTGCGATTTTTAAATTAATTTTTAAAAGTTTTCGGATGTTTGTATGCCCAATACAAGAATTTTCCCAGCTGGGCACACTTTTTTAAGAATGTTCAATTTTATCGTGTTTTTCCCGATTTCGCCGCCTTAGTTAGAACCTTTGCCGGTACTAATTAAATTATTTTAATTATTATATTGTAACCGTGATCCATAATGAGCCCAGAATATGTTCAAACTAGCAAGAGTTCCAAATAATCAGGAAGGATAATTAGAAATAACTCATATAAATATTCAAACCATTGCTTCATAGTGATTTGAATTCCATATGTGCATAATCAAAAGTCATATCCAATAGGTGGGCAAGCAAAATTTGTAAACATTGTAATTTGCAGGCTTTAGCTCAGATAATCGCAAAACCTGGATTTTTTGTTGAATTTGCATAAACCTTTTTATAATTAGAAAAGACTGTAGAATAAGTTTGGGAGTCAAAGTAAAAAAGCTCATTGATTTCCACGAAAAAAATCGTCTTTCATGAGTTTATTAAATACACGCTAAACCTAAAAACTCAATCTCCCAAAAGCGTGTGACATACATTCCGGCTCTGGATTGCCTGTAATTGATTGCCGTGAAAGGCTCCAAATGCTCCAGACGGAATCCCCCGGGCCAAAAGCCGCTGGTGCATTCAGGCTTGCAGGGTTGCCTAATTGTCAGACAGAACTTAAATCCTGGCCGGTGTTTGCAGATTACCCTTGCTATTTCAGCCGAGACCAAGAACGTTCCTGGAGCTTGAATACTATAGCAACGGGTTTCTCCAGTGTTAATAATTTTGCTGGTGCAAATTTTTTCCCCTTGAATATTAACTTGTTCCAGACCTGAAATGATAACAGGGAATAAAGCGTGTATTGCTTTAACACATGGTAAATTTTAACAAAAAATTTAAATTAGAAATGGGCGCACAATATTAAATTTAATTTTTCAAACGTACTCTTATGGTACAAAATGGACGACTGGTAAATCGAAACATGGGCCAAATTTGCGCCTGGGTGAAGAATTTTCATTTTAGGGTAATTTTCCGAAAACAAATGATCGAAACAGAAATACAACAGGTCAGGTGGTGCAATGGTGACTATTTTTAGGAACTGAAGATTTCCAATTTCGCTTAGCAATTTGTCGAACAAACGGTCATCTCCATCGTATTTAAATCGCATGCCAGTTAAATTCAGCTCTTGGATATTCCTGAATAAATTAAGCCAATGACATGCGCGCTCAACGGAATGGACGTTATCCAGCCCAGACGTCAAAATCAATCGTTTGACGCCGTCGAACTGATGAGAACCAATGAAAAGGTTGTCCGGACCATTGACAGCAGAATCGTAGTTAAGCGCCCGACCCAACCCAAGATGAACTTCCTGCAATTTCGGGAAAACGGCATTGACGTCAACGCAGTTCAACCAGTCCAAGGCATCTTTATTAATGTAGCATAAATCCATTGTTTCTAAGTGGGGAAACCGGTTTTGTTTCCCGTTTTCTGTATTTTCCGCACCCATTTTAGTAACCAGTAGGCTTAAGATTAGTGGTGAACAGGTGAGTTTTTTCAAGGTCGCAGAGGCCTTTTCCCCAAGCTTAAAGACATCTTCCGCGGTAATGTCTTTGGGATTACGAGTCCCGCCTACACTTAGTACTTCGATTATCGGATGGAATTCCTCAAAAACTTCTAAGGTTTCCGTGATGGATTGCGGGTGGCTGCTTTGCATGCTGTATTGCGTGATTGCATGACGCGGGAAAGCAGCCAACTCTAATCGTAAGCGCTCAGAATACACAGAATTGTAGGTGTAGTGAGTGATTTTTTTCAAAGATGGTGCCACAATTATTAAAGTTCTTGTGTAGAAATCTACAGAACACCATCCAAAGACCTCCAAATTTGGGAATTCGACAAGTTGTTCGTTGTTTGGGACGATGCCCCGTAGCACATCCTGACTGGAGAAATGGCTGATGTGCAAATCAATACCAAAATCAAGTTCCAAGATCTTTTCCGGTTCCGTCCGAAAGAAATGTTTAATGAAACAAACAAAGGGGCAGTACTGCGTCAGATGGGCGTAGACGCGGAAGTATTTAAGCTGGAATTTCCCCAAGACGGAGCCAAATATTTGCGGGAGGTTGTCCGTGACTATTTGCTCTTGGGCAGGGTTCCACTCCCCATTGATATTAACTAGCCACTCATTTTTTAAACAATTGCGACAATCGGCTGAAGAGGGCCACCGGTTAGCCAGAAGCTGAATCTCATTGAAAGGCATGGGATTGTTCAGGGTTGTGCCCCGACTTGTATCTTCCAACAACGCATTAAACTTCGCAAGTGTTCTGCATGGGCTGTCGTTGTCAATGTAAATGTAAACAGCGCGCTTGTTTTCGGTGGAACGTAAAGTCTCGCGCGATTTGGCATGCCATGCCCGGCTCACCAAGGCGTTTTGAATGATGTCCTGGGTGGGCAAATGTTTCCAAATGTGGTCTACGAGCTATAGAATATTCATAATTGAGATAGAAAATTTAGAGTTGAAATAGAAAATTTATAGTTGAGATAGCAAATTTATAGTTGAGATAGAAAATTTAGAGTTGAGATAGCAAATTTAGAGTTGAGATAGCAAATTTAGAGTTGAGATAGCAAATTTGGAGTTGAGATAGAAAATTTAGAGTTGAGATAGCAAATTTATAGTTGAGATAGAAAGTTTATAGTTCAGATTGAAAATTTATAGTTGGGATAGAAAATTTATTGTTGACATAGAAAGTTTATAGTTGAGATATAATTAATAAATTTTTTTCGTAATAAATATTTGTTATTACTCTTTTGGATGAATTTTAAAAATATGCAACGTACCACGCCATTTGAAAACACTTGTTCTTCCGGTGATTTTCCGAGGTCTAAAGAAAATTGGAGTTGGCCCTCAAGATTTTCGTTCCCTTTCAAATCGTTCATGGCGCCGTTTTTAGAATTATTTGCTTTTCACACACTGTAAAAAATAAAATAACAGTGCTCAAGTGCTAAAAAGTGATGATTTTCTATAAGTTTAGCAATATGAAATGTTTGAACAATTAATTAATAACCGCCTTTCCGGACAAGTCACACTGTTCGCAGTGGGAACAGAAACTATTCAGAGTGACTGGCAGCTAAGGATTCAAGTGGAAATTATTTTAGGGTCGGTGTACATAGAGGTTCCTACCTTCGAATTTTATGACCTCTGCCTGGAGCAAAATTATTCTGAGTATGCATTTACCCTTTCCTTGTTGGGGTATAGGGTGGTAAAATTCAGGGATTTAGAAAGTTTGAATTGGCCTTGGAATGTTTTTGACCTCGAGGTCCTCGGCGGGTTTGTTTTGATTTTGGGAAACAAACGCAATAAAAAAAGAAGATTAACATTATCAATTTTAGGTACATATCGTCGGTGGGGATGCAATATAGGCTATCTCCTTAGTATTCTTATAGCTAAGCTGGTCAACTTTTGCATTTTTTGCAGCTCTTTTTGCGCATTGTTGTTATTCAGTTTTGCACTATCCGCGTTATTAATAAGGATTTTTGCACTATTTGCATTTTTCAAGCAAGATTTTTTGTAATATTCGCTTTTTTAGAAATACATAATTTCTCGCCATATTTCCTTATTAAAATTTTTGTTAGTTTTAAATTTTTTATTGCATTCTTTCTTAACCAAAATAAATAACAATTTTGAAACTTGTGACCGAGATCCGTTACAAGATCACCGTCGTTCTATATATAAAACGAAGTTGCACTTCTAAATGTATGTCGAAGCTATAGCTTTTAATCTGAACCTTTCCACCAAAAAAAATCGTGTTTCATGCGCTTATTAAATACACGCTAAATCTAAAAACTCAATCTCCCAAAAGCGTGTGACATAGATTCCGGCTCTGGATTGTCTGTAATTGATTGACGTGAAAGGTTCCAAATGTTCCAGACGGAATCCCCCGGGCCAAAAGCCGCTGGTGCATTCAGGCTTGCAGGGTTGCCTAATTGTCAGACAGAACTTAAATCCTGGCCGGTGTTTGCAGATTACCCTTGCTATTTCAGCCGAGACCAAGAACGTTCCTGGAGCTTGAATACTATAGCAACGGGTTTCTCCAGTGTTAATAATTTTGCTGGTGCAAATTTTTTCCCCTTGAATATTAACTTGTTCCAGACCTGAAATGATAACAGGGAATTCAGTTTGTATTGCCCTAACACATGGTAAACTTTAGCAAAACATTCAAATTAGAAATAGGTGCACAATATTAAATTAAATTTTTCAAACGTACTTTTATGGTACAAAGTGGACGACTGGTAAATACGACGATGGTCCAAATTTCCGCCTGGGGGACGAATCTCCATATTAGGGCAGTTTTCCGAAAACAAATGATCCAAACAGAAATACATCAGGTCAGGCGGTGCAATGGTGAGAATTTTTAAGGACTGAAGATTTCGAATTTCGCTTAGAAATTTGACGAACAAACGGTCAACGCCATCGTGTTTAAATCGCATGCCAACTAAATTCAGCTCTTGGATATTCCTAAATAAATTCAGCCAATGACATGCGCGCTCAACGGAATAATGGACGTTATCCAGCCCGGACGTCAAAATCAATCGTTTAACGCCGTCGAATCGATGAGAACCAATTAGGAGGTTTTCCGGTCCATTGACAGCAGAATCGTAATTAGGGCCGTCACAGAAGATAAGCCTAACTTCTTGCAATTTTGGAAAAACTTTACTGACGTCAACGCAATTAAACCAGTCCAAGGCATCTTTATTAATGGAGCAAATTAGAACCAAAGTTTCTAAATGAGGAAACTTGTTGTCTTTCTTGTTTTCTGCATTGTCTCCACCCATTTTAGTAACCAGTAGGCTTAGGATTCGTGGTGAGCATGTGAGTTTCTTCAAGGGCGCTGAGACCTTTTTCCCAAGTTGAAAGATGTTTTCCGCGCTAATGTCATTGTCATTGGGGTTACAAGGCCAGCCCAAATGTAGAACTTCGATTATCGGATGGAATTCTTCAAGAAGTTCTAAGAATTTTGTGATTAATTGCGTGCGGGGGATTTCCATGTCGTAATAAGTGATTGCATGCCGTAGAAGATTAGGCAAGAGCCCACGTTCATAATACCCAGGAATGTAGCAGAAGTGAGCAATTTTTTCAAAGATGGTGCCACAATTGGGAAATTTCTTTCGAGTGAATATACAACACATCCAAAAACCTCCAAGTTTTGGAATTCAATAGGATTTACGTTATGTGGGATGTTGTCACGTAGCAAATGTTCAAAGATCTGATGGCTGATGTGCAGAAAACCGCCAAAATCAAGTTCCAATATATTTTCCGGTTCCTTCCGGAGGAAATGTTTAATGAAACAAGCAAAGGGGCAGTACTGCGCCGGATTGTCGTAGATTCGGAAGTATTTGAGCTGGACATTCTTTAGGATGAAACCAAACATTTGCGGGAGGTTGTCCATGACTATCTGCTCTTGGGCAGGGTTCCACTGTCCAACAATATTAACTATCCACTCATTTTTCAAACAATCGCAACAATCGGATGATGATAAGGAAGACTGCTGGTAGTGCTGGTTAGCCAGGAGCTGGATACCATTAAAACTTATGGGATTGCCCAGGATGGTGCCCCGACTTATATCTTCCAAGAACGAATTTAACTTCAAAAGTGTTCTACACGGGCTGTCGTTGTCGATGTAAACGTAAACGGCGCGCTTAATATTGGTGGAGCGCAAGGTATCCCGCGACATAGCATGCCATGCCCGGCTCACCAAGGCATTTTGAATGATGTCCTGGGTGGGCAAATATTTCCAAATGTGGTGGACGAGCTATAGAAAATTTATACATAGTTGAGATAGAAAATTTGTAGTTGAGATAGAAAATTTGTAGTTGAGATAGAAAATTTGTAGTGGGAATAGAAAATTTGTAGTTGAGATAGAAAATTTGTAGTTGAGATAGAAAATTTGTAGTTGAGATAGAAGATTTGTAGTTGAGATTGAAAATTTATAATTTAGACATAAATTTTATAATTTTGATAGAAAACTTATAGTTGATATAATTGTTAAGATTGTTTCGTAATAATTATTTGTTATTACCCGCTCGGATAAATTTTAAAAATATGCCACGTACCAGGCCATTTGAAAACACTTGTTCTTCTGGTGTTTTGCCGGGGTCTGGAGACAATTGGAGTTGATTCTCAAGATTAACGCTCGCTTTTAAATCGTTCATGGCACCGTTTTTAGAAATTGTTGCTTATAACACTGTAAAAAAATGAAATAAAAGTGCGCTCGTGCTAAACACCTAGTATGTAATGTTTTCTTTTGAGTTTAGCAATATGACATTTTTGAACAATTAATTAATTACCAGCTTTCTGGACAAGTCAAACTGTCCGCAATGGGAACAGAAACTATCCAGAGTGACTGACAGCTAAGGATTCAAAAAGAAATTATTTTTGGGTCGGTGGTGTACAGTGTGCTTAACCTTCAAATTTTATGACCTCTGCCTGGAGCAAAATTATTTTGAGTATGGATTTACCTTTTCATTGTAGGGGTACATATAGGGTGCCTAAATCACAGGATTTAGAAAGTTGGAATTATTGACTTTTGGGTGTTTTTGATCACGGGGGACGAGTTTGTTTTGGAATCTAAAAAGAAATCTTAACATTTTCAGTTTTTCGTATGTACATGTTTATCGTCTGTGGAGATGCAAATGATCATTATGTTTCTTATTTAAATAAATTTTTACGTGTATGTACATATGTATATCTCAACACTTTACTGATTTCTGTCGCCTTTTCTCTGAGAATTTAGCAAATACTTTTCGTGCTCTTTCATATTGACTATGAATAAAAATAGAATCCTAATCGTGGAGAAATATCGGTTATGTAAAATAATCTTCTATAATTCAAAATTAAAATTATTCTTGTAAAATCAAAATTATTCTTGTAAAATTAAAATTATTCTTGTCAAAGCAAAATTATTTTTGTACATATAAAATAATTATCCCTGTCTTTCTTCCTACAGCTTGTGGATACAATTTTGAAACATTTGGAAAGGCAAAATCTAATTCAGTTGCAACTGGTGAATTGTGCTTGGCATGCAAATGCAAAGTAATAATTAATTATCAGCAAGATACATAATGTGCCTTAGTTCGAAAGTTCTCCACCCACAACTCTAATGCTTGTATGTATGGCTGTATGTATGTTTGTTTGTCCGCAGAGAAATTGAAACAAGGAATTGGGAGCATATCCCAAATGCTATCCTGTGCCGAAATAGAAGAGAATGGCTGGAAAAAAGGTTAGTTTTATGATGTAATGTAAGGACAATGCTAATTGCTGCCTTGAACTTTATTGTTGAAGACTGAGTACAATTCAAAAGGCTCGGAACATAAACGTAAGTTGGTACATGAGTTTGTTGCTGCACATTTGTATAGAAAATCAAGGCTGTCAAGTCAAGTTGTGTTTACATATAATCTGGGTTGATCTAAGTAGTATAATACATCGAATAAAGGCTCCTTTGAATTAATTTACCACGTTTTTTCGACCAATCAGAGGAGCCTTTATTCGATGTATTATATAATAATATAATAATAATAAAATAAATAA
>JAQGAK010005527.1:0-10090 GCA_034696945.1 Lipothrix lubbocki | reverse complement strand
TAGAATTGCTGGAGTTATACCATCTTGCACCTAAAATGATGGTGGTTATACCATCTTGCATTTAAGAAATTTGGAGTAATACCACCTTGCACCTCGAGGAGCGATATCTTCGATCGTCCTGAAAACCGTCACAAAATTTAGCAAACTCTCCGATTTCGACGTAATAATAATGCCGATAAGGACCTTAGTAGAAAACATAGATATATACGTACCGTGTATCTCTGGGCGGATAAATTTTAGCATGATTTTATCCGCATGGCTTCTTGTCTCTGTGGTGAATACTACTGCATATCGAGGGATTTTCACTTCAGACCTTACAGCACCCAGACCCTTTAATGGACCAAGTAAGCTTGATGACTTGGGTGATATTCAGTTAGTAGTTGGCTTCAAAGCCGAATTTATGCCCCGAACTTTCAGATCGTTGAATTCTACTTTCCATTTTTGGAAGGATTATAATCGAATTCCGCTTGCAAAAGTAAACCCAAATGAAACAATGATATATGTAATATCCTCAAACTTAGGAATACTTCTATATGAAATGTTGCTCAATATAAAGGATGCTGTTGTAGACACTGAAATTGGTAAAGCGATACAGACAAAATATAAAACTCTTCTCTCAAAAATAGTTTTGGTAAATCCATTTAGAAATGTTACTCTAGAGGGCGAAGTTTTAAATTGCGACAAAAAGGCTCTGCTTGATCAAGAAGACAAAATAAATCTTACCATGAAAAACGTTCCTTTTATAATAAGTAAGGAGGCAATTGTTAGGAGCCAGATCGGTATAGTTTCGGACATGAGATATAACGATACATATGAATATTTTGAGTTTCTGTCGACGATTGTTTGAAAATGGATTGTACAATTGGGTTGACAATAGGCTAAACAGTTTACAAGGGAGTAAATATGACCTGCAGAAGTGGCTAAATCGGAGTTCTGGCTATGACGTATTGCGAGCATCGTCAAATTTTGTCCAAACCCTGACAGCAATACACGGATGGTTCGTTGTGTTTCTGATCATTGTAATATTTATTGATGTGTTTGTTGAAGTGTATGAAGTTGTTTGAAATCATATAATAAAACAATTGCACTGAAGTTTCAACAGTTGAGTTTCGCGATAAGTGGGCGATTTAGAAGCTAACTGACAATATTACTGTCCTAATACAACTGCATGCGTTGTACGTTCACTAAAATTTATTGTACATACAACATGACGTTTGCTATAAGCAAATGCCCTAAACCACTACAATTAGACGCTTCTAAAGGAATAAATTTGTATACTAAGCTTATATGGCCGCTTGTATTGTGTTATACGACCCTAAAAAATGGTTAAAGGCTGATTTCCTACTAAAAGTGGCACAGAGTCTACCGGATTAACTTTTTTTTATTTTTAAGTGGTCGACGACCGCTTCGAATATAAACAGTTTAAATCAGATATGGAGAGGCTTTAGGACATGTTTCAGACGATATGTACGTTGTTAAATTCACAGGAAAATAATGGGCAAATATGTTTACAAATCAAAGTCCAAAGGTGTGCAATAATTGCAATAATTTTATTTTATACTTTTTACTGTTATCCAACTGCACTTGGTCTAGTGTTTGTCAGCTTGTATGTAATAATTTATAAAGTTTCAGAGCGTTGAACCTTGTTTATATTGGGACACTATTCATTGTTACACAAGAATAATTTGGGTGGTTCAAAACAAACATCATAAAGTTATTACGTAGTGTGCCTCTTTAAATGACGTTCATGCTAACACATTTGTGGTGATTGTGGACATAAATAAAACTACTACGAGTTTTTGTTTCTTTTCAGGTGGCCAGATTTTTACAATTCAGTCTTAAGATCATCTTGTGATAAGACCAATAAACATCGAGAGATAAAACGAATTTGTGAAAATACAAAGATGTCACACAAGACAATTCCAACCTTATAAGTGATATGAACGTGGAAATTTTTTGGAGCACATATGGTAGTTCGAGTGTGTGTTTGTCCAAAATAAACACCAGTACAGTGGAACCTCGCTATAAGAGGACTCCATATAAGAGAATTCTCCCTATAAAAGATCCTTTGGGCTCGCATGTCATACATGGTTATATGCATACGAGCTCTCTTTATAAGAGAATTTCTATATAAGAGGCAGATTTTTGTGATTTATAGCGTTATCTTATAGCGAGGTTCCAGTGTATTTAGTCAAACTTTAAAATTTTCGCAGCTGAGTGACTGGATACTACTGTATTTAAATGAAATCAGAAAAAAGCTTTAAAATCACCTTCATAACTCTGAAAGGATCGATTTGCGTATTAAACATAATTTGAGTCGAGGCGGACAATAATTTTGAAAAATCTCGCGAATAACTTTAAAACGCAGATTAAATTAAAAGTTAAATTCATCTTAGCCTCTTTGACAATTGACTGTGTGTACCTAAATTGATCCAAATTGGACGACAATTTTAAAAAACCCGGCAACTCCGAAACGTTTTAACCAATTCGGTTCATTTTCACATTCCATCCAGCGTAATGCATGGAAACATTGTTTACAAAGTTTGAGCCAAATTGGACGAAAGCCGGGAAACTGCGAAACGGCTCGAACGAATCGGTTTAGATTTAAACTCACCCTAGAAATATGCCTGCAGACAATGTGTACAAATTTTGAAACAACTTTAAATACAATTCAATTCCGAATAAAACGACTTAATTTCGGCACACTGTCCAAAGGTATTTCATGAAACTTAGGTCAAATGTTTACAGTGCAATGTTCTAGAAAGGTCAATTCCAAAAAAAAATATTAAGGCAGATGTACTGACATTAAGAAAAATCAATTAGTTTGACCTTAAAAAAACACCCTGCCCGCCTATAGAACATTGCACGGATGGCATTTCACTATAATTTCGACTCGAACGAAGAAACAATGAACGACTACTCGTAAGTACACTGAATCAGTATTAAATTTGTAATTACGTTTGCCATGTTATCGTGAAATCTTGTAAGCCAATATGACTGCCATATTGTCACTTTGTCACCCCAAAATTATTTGTGATGATATGGCCCTGAGTACACCGGCATCTTGCTATAGGAGATCTCTATACAAGAGAACTCTCTCTGTAAGAGATCATGTGAGCCTGCATATCATACATAGCTGTATGCATAGCAGCTCTCTTTATAAGAGAATTCCCAAAAAATGTTCCGTGCTTTTTTGATTTTTCACGTCAGTTCACAGTCGTCGCTCCAAACGTCAACTATCTGTGACTGTGCCCCGCCGTACTAAAGAATCCCATAAGGACAAAACAACGTTGTCTACGGCTGTTTAGGTGCTTCTAGCTCGGAGATCCCATCAATTCAACAGTTTTTAGCTAATGTCCTCCATTTTAATTTGATTTAAACGTAATTTCTCACTAGCGCCAATTTTGCTAACAAAATTGATTTCACGAAGCCCAATGCGAACGCCTAACGTAATGTTTCCATATAAGGAGTATTTTGAAGATTTATAATTTTAAAATGATATTTATTATTTTATTGTATATATTATATGTTATATTATTTGGTGCAAGTTTATATTATTTGTTGCTGATTGCTGTTATAAATGGTGCAAGAGAATTTGGTGCAAGTTTATATTATTTGGTGCTGATAGCTGTTGTAAATGGTGCAAGTGAATTTGGTGCAAATTAAAATATTTCCCTTTTGATTTTTTTGCACTCATTACCGGAATGTTATTTAGCTATGTACATTACATTACATTTTCGGGTTCTATAGACTACCAGTAGATCTAACGCGTTTGGCGTTCCGCCCTCAACTTGAACGAAACCCAATTACTGCCTTCCCGTCCAAATTAGTGCTTCACCATTTTTAGAAATTTAAATTCCTATCTATACATTTTTGTCGGCCTACTATGATACACTGGACTCTCTCTATAAGGGATCACTATAAATCAGCCCAAAATAGCCACTATAGAGAGAGTCCATTATATAGAATATCATACAAAACTGCTTCAATTTTGGATTTGTTCGGTTACTGCATGGTTTACAGCCAAATAGATGGACGACCTTCACTACATTATACATAACTGCAATATTTTCCCACGTTCTTTGAAACGAATCCATCTTTTGAATCTTTTCACATTACAACATTGTCTGACTTGATTTTTTACAAACATTTAATTGCAATATTTGGAATATACCTGGACTTAAACTAAAAATACATTAACACGATACTGTAATTATAAAAACTTTAGTCATTTTGGATTTAAATACGATACTAGATCAATAATGTGTTAAATAATAATTTATTCAATAATTTTTAAATTTGTATTTAAAAAGTAAAACACCTAATAAAGGTTAGAGAGAAATAAATGTACTTAATTTTCTAATACCACTATGGTATTTGCCTTAAAAATTGTATCGTGAATGCGATCTGCTTATTTAGTTTTAAAACCGTAATTTTCAAATATTATAATTACCATAAAATATCCGTTTAAGAACAACATTTATACGTATTTGAACAAAAATTGAAATGCTTTTTTTCGGAATGCCACTATAGAGAGAGTTACTGGCTCCATAAGCGTGCTAATTTGTGCCACTATAGAGAAATATCCACTATAAAGAAATCCCTTATTTGGAGAGTCAATAACATGCAATATGTGTGGGGCGGACTTGAATGTGATACTATAGGGAAAGTTCCCTTATATAGAGAGTTCTTATAGAGAGAGTCCAGTGTAGTGTCACAAATTACCGCGCATATGGAGCCTTTAGCTCTCTTTATAGTAGCATTCTGACAAAAATGTATTTCATTTGAAGGACATTGTTTAAAAAAACTTAATTAGTCATAAGTAAGGAATTACAATTATGTATTAAGGCATAATTGTAACTCAAACAATTAATGATAACTAAACACTTATTGCAAACATTAAACTACACATGTACTCTTCGTCCGTTTATATTTCATCAATATCATCAATTAAACTTTTATTCGACGTTTGTTAACGTTCGTAAGAAATATTTAGAACTGCTTTGTAACGAAGCAAATTTATTTTCTAGCTGGGCAGGTACAACTTGAATTACATTTTGGTAAGCAGGTTGGACAACGTATAAGAGGACATTCACATATGATTCCAGTGCATTTCGGGCAGGTTTTATTAACCTTTGGTCCACATTTGCAGGTATTTTCGGACGGACATATAGGGCAATGGCAAGGCAGACATTTGTTTTTGGCACATTTCGGCACTGGACAGTTGAAAGGTCCGCAGTCACAAGCGGGTGGACAGCCACATTTTTTTTGGGCAGTACAATATGTTTGGCAATTAGTGTATGAACAATTGGTACAATTGCACACCTGGCAGGGTGGGCAGAAGCATTCAGCGAGGTCACAACTTGGGGCTGGAGTAATATCTGTAATAGGAAATGCAATGATTAAGGCTATCGATAACGTTTATTTAACTTTTTTGTAGCAGTTAAAACTGGATAAATCGCAAACTTGTGCACTTAAAATTATACAATTGTCTAAATGTTCACTACTTAGTTTGAAACATTATTCGCTTTTAGGTAATTCAGGAACACTTCTCACATTATCGTCAGTGGAGATGCAAAGTGTGCTATTGCGTGTATATACCTAAATGCAAAACGGGATATCTACCAACAATTCAGTGCAAGGTGGGATATCTTGTTCAAATTGCCTTAAACACGGGAGAATTGTATTTTAAATTTGAATTCGAAAGGCAATTGTAAATTAGTGGAGTTACCCTAACATGCAATTACAATAGTGGTAGGTATCAAGCTGGACTCATATGGAGATAGCCCACTTTTCTTTTCACTGACGATTTGTAAAACAAACTGATTTATTTTAAATTAGATTTAATAGAAGATTAAATTTTGAAGAATTGAAAAAACAATTTACGTTCAGGTCTGCTATATGCAATGATGGCTAATACGGCAAATATTCCGAGTGCTAGATTTTGCATCATTTTGTTTTAACTGTTTTGCAACACTAGGAGAGAGAACACAGGTGAATTTAAGTGTTGGAGTGAGCTGCTTCACAAAATATTGTTCTAATTTGAATTGCGGAAGTTATTAGCATTTCTGGTCTGGCAATTGCTTATCTGGTTCTTTGGCATTGGGCAAATATGGTTTGTTATACATTTGTGAAATTTTGTCGACAAGGTATAAACAATTGTGACAAGTATTTCTTGTAACCAGAAAGTGACTGGTATCCTGATTGTATATACACTATCTATCTATTAATACATCACCTTTATATTTCAAGGATCAATGTTGATCAAGCTGTTCATATTTCATAATATACTAATTTATAGTACAATTTATTTGCACATGGATGAGTATGCAATACTAAAAGTGTTGAACAACTTTGTACAAGTCGTAGAACGCTAAATTGTCACATTTGATTGTCAGATGTTCAATACCTACGTATTAACCTAAAAGAAATTGTTATAAATTCAACATTAATTTTTTTGGCCTAATTAATAAAACACCGGACTCAAACACATAGTGGCATACCTAATCTCGCCCTACACTCATTGTCAGTATCATGTGCCATTCATATTCCCAATAATGGATTTTTAAGTATCGTTTTAAGTTCGTTCGTTTTGAGATCCGCATATGATTGTGCATGTATATTCAACGAAAATCAACAATAAATTCTATGAAATTCAAATTTGACGCGTAGTCCCTATAAAATTGTATGCACATACCAACGTAAAAATTCATTCATAATTATACAAGTTTGAACACGTTACTTATATATTACCCCCGACATGTACAGTTCTGTGTCTCAAACGTAGACCACAGATAAAATAAAAGCAACAAGTAATTTTCATTTTTACGAGTATTTTAATTATTGTGCCGCGTTTAAATATAATTTTCAAAAAATTGCTACTAAGGGGTATTATAATGGCTGTAGAAATAATTTAAAATATTTTTCTAAATGTATGTAAAAGCCAGGTGCTCTTGTGCGGCTTTGAAATACGGAGTATGTTTTGCAAACAGTATTTTTATGTATTATTTTACTTATCCATGTGTTTTCTTCCTAATACGGGTATGCTTCCATGACCTAATTAAGAAATTTTATTGAATAATAAGTGCATGAACCCGCTGTGTAGCCAGTTGGTACAAATAAAGGGACAAAATATTTTTTCGCAGTTTCTGCAAAACCAAAACTGTTTACTACAAATTTATTATACTACAATTTATTAACTATTCTATAACGCAAAAAATGGGAATTTTGATGTAAACAGGAAATAACAAAGGCAATACGTTTTGATTAATTTTATAGTGATTAAGTTGAGATATATTATATTAATTATGTTTTTTACGATATAGATTATGTTTCGCTACCAAGTTAAATTTATTGCAGATACACCGTTTGTTATGAAAACATTTTTTTCACTCGGCTTAATTGAACGGCATGAAATTCAAAACATGTTTAAACGGTTCAAATTGTAAATGGTGTTTCTCAGTATTAATTTGAACAACAGCTAGGAAAGCACGGGCAAGAGCATCTAACTTGTGGACAGGCTGGACATTTACCAGACTCCTTTTCCAAACAAGTACATACATGCGCTTTCTGAAGGGCATGGAGGACATACACAGGTATTGTCACATTGAGCCGTCGTACAGTTCGGACACACTGGTTTACAATTGCAAACATTAGGGCAGGGACATTTATCGCCACAAATATCCTTGCATGTTTTCTTGCAGGGGCAATCGCAGCTTGGAGGTTTGGTGTAACAATTGTTACAACCTGTAATTTTCGAAAAAATTAAATAAGAAATAAAAAATCTTTAAGCGCATTAAATGTATTAAATTACAGAAGTTTAAAGCTAAATAAATTCACAGAATTTATGTCCAAACGCTATTCATTTATTTAAAATTAAACGAGTCAACCTAAATTTAAATATACAAAATGTAATAATCTAAGTATTGATTAATAACTATTACTAATCTAATTTAGTGTAGCAACTTAGAACAATAAAGCGAAACAAGTTGGATGCCTAAATATTTTCGTAAATATTTTACCTGCAGTTTGAGGCTGGCTATAGACAATAACGGCCAAAGCAGCAAGCCCAAGCAGAGCCAGAATTTTCTTCATTTTGTGGACTGATAATGTCTTCAAAGGAGGAACAAATGCGTGCAAGCAACGGATAATTGTAGAGTTAGAATGAGCTTATTCGCCAATTGTTCTTGTATAAATTACCGCTGCTTCTACACCTGCCCAGATATTTGAACATCTGTTTGATGGCAATGGAAATAAGTTTAGCGTTTAAATTGTACTGTTATGAGCGATTTGTGTATGCATGAACATGTCACCTTCTAAATTCATACAAGAATCATTTTTCCGACGCAGAAGGGAACAGAGTTCCTAACAAGTCAATTCCACAACTTAATTGAACTTGGACGTGACGCCCCAAATTTCATCCGTGTAATTTATGTATCAGCAACAAAAATCAATGACATCGGCATTTTTCAAGATTTTTTATTTTGTGCTACTGTAAATGGTATAACGTAAGTAGGTGACGAAATTTCATTTTGGCCAATTGGACCAACAAACGACAGAAAGGCCAACTGTGCAAAGTCATCCGCACCTGCATCTTTTATGGCCAAAGCTTTTGTCATTTCTAGGTCGAATATTTTTGCCAGGTAAAACCTATATGTACATCCTTTGAGATATTTAGAATCAAATAAATATTAAAAACGGTTTAGCTTCTGAAATTGTTTTGCCATAAAATTTAAATTGTTAGGGAAAATTTGCTCATACTTCAACCCATATACATATAAATGGGGTGCGCGTTCAATATTCAACGAATATTTTTGGTTTACAAACTTTTGAAGCTAAACTTGAAGTTGTTATTTGTGTAGTGGAATTTAACCTGTAATGAGCTCATGAGCTTGTAGGTAATATTAAATATATCCTAATGTATTATTAAATTAGCAGACTTATTGTACAAGTATACCTTGTAAAACTAAATACTAATTTGTAAATTATTGCTGTATTGTTTGTGTGGGACAGTGGGACTGTAGAAAAATACAGAAAATACACACTTAAACGATGAACTAATAGTATAATACATATATCAATTTGCCAGATATTTGCTTGCAGGTGTTTTGTGTTTAAATTCTACAACAATTGAACATGTATCTCGATGTAATTTTTCTCACGACAAGCCACACTGCGTGTTAGTTTTATGCCAGGTGGTTAGCTTGCATGTTATGTACATACATATATCATCAGCAAAGCATCAGAATGGATTCAAATGGAAAATGAATAATCCTAAGTGTTCCAAAATGAGAAAATATAATTCCATCATGTACTAACATCCCGTTCCTACACATACACAGCTTTTTCGCACTTGAACGAAGCCTTGGATGTACATTTTTGTACTAGTAAATTTTAATTTTATTGCATCTAGATTTTTCATTGATGATATTATTTATGGATGCAATTACTTAGTTGAGAAATTCGTCCATGTTTTTTCAATTAATTACATTTATAGCTTACAAAATTACGGCCACTAGTACTTCTTTTATTCAATCAATTACTGTAAACGCATTGCCAATGAACAAAGATTTGAATTTAAATCGTAGAACATTTGTGTAAATTTGTGTACAATAATGTAATTTTTAGAATAGTTAGTGTGTGTTAAGTGTTTTCTTCATTCACATACACGGGACTCTCCAAAACGCTCCAACAAAAAAAGCCAATATACATACATTTGATCATGTGAGATCATTTAAATGTAAATGTAAGATGTGCACTTTTGCATGCTACACTGAACTCTTGCTATAAGAGAACGCCATAAATCATCAAAATCGGTCTCTTATATATAAATTCTCTTATAGAGAGAGCTACTATACTAAAACTATGTATGATATGTGCGCCCAAAAGATCTCTTATAAAGAGAGTTTTCTTATATGGAGATCTCATATAGCGAGAGTCCAGTGTCCTATAAAAAGAGTTCTCTTATAAAGAGGTCCCTTATAACGTGAGTCCGGTGTGCAAAGCAAATTACAAGGTACAGTGGAACCTCGCTATAAGAGGCCTCCATATAAGAGAATTCTCTCTATAAGAGATCCTTTGGGCTCGCATG
>JAQGAK010005526.1:0-10091 GCA_034696945.1 Lipothrix lubbocki | reverse complement strand
ATTGTGCTTGAAAGCTAGCGTTTTATACATTAATAAAATCGAATTATCCACGTACCCCGTTGTTAAAAATGAATACAGAGAAAGCTAAAGTTTCTCTCCCACCCCGACGACGAAACTACCTATGCAAATGAATTTCGGAAATTGTTCCGTTGGATCAATTAAGTGAACATAATGGGTTTCAATTTTTATGCAGATTTGGCCGGATGAATAATATTTTGACCATGTTTTTCGAATTTTATTTTCAGATGCGTTAAAGAATTAAAACGTGCTTATAGCATAAGCTATACAATAGTGCTATGTATACACAGTTTACAAGGCATTATTTTAGGAAAAATGACAATAATTACAAATACATACAAATATTACAGTTTCCATTACACATTTATAACAAATCGTTTCAAATAAACTCGAGGCAATTTATGACGCTGGGTGTAATGATTGCAGAGTTCCTCTAATGTTCCACAGCTTAAATTACAATTCTTACAAACAAATGTTTGCAAATAGCTCTTCGGGTTGAACTTTTTAGAGATTGTCGTCCTATTTCCGCTCTTGTTTTCGTGTTTGGCCATGTGGTTTGCAAGATTTCCAGGGAGAATGTAGATTTTTCCGCAAATATCGCATGTAAGTGATTCTGGCCTTGGATTGGTATGTCTTTTGAAGTGCTTCTGCAATGCACCGGATTGTGTGAAGGCCATTGGGCAATGACTACATTTGTACGGTCGCTCTCCAGTGTGAGTTCTTAAATGTCGTTGCAAAGACACGTTTTCAGTAAATTTTGTCTCACAAAAATTGCATTTATATGGCTTTTTCCCAAAGTGATACATTTGGTGCTTCTTCAAATTAGCCACGGTTGTACATGTTTTGTCACAAATCGAGCATTTGTAGGGCCTTTCTCCAGTGTGAGTCCTCACATGGGTCGTCAAATTACTTTGACAAGCAAATCCTTTGCTACACAACATGCATTTGTACTCTTTAATTTTTGCGTGCGTTCTCACATGACTGTGCAAATTCGAATTTTTCGAAAACGATTTTTGACAAATTTCACATTTGTAAGGTTTTTCTCTTGTATGAATTCTCATGTGCTGAACTAGGTCGTCATTAGATTTGTAGGTCTTGTCACAAAAATTGCATTTATACGGTCGATCTAGTGTCTTATGTATTCTCAAATGTCTTGTAAGCGCAGCACACTGTGAAAATATGTCCTGGCAAATTTCACATTGGTACGGTTTTTCCCGCGTATGGGTGGCAATGTGTTTAGTGAGTTCCGACTCGGTGAAAAAAACGTTGGAACAAAAATGGCATTTAAATGGTTTGTCGTTCGTATGTCTTCTTAAGTGTCTTTTATAGGCTCCCCGTAGCAATCCCAAATTACACAATTTGCATTTGTATGTTTTCTGTTTCACTGTCACATTTTTCACAAGTTTTTCTGGACGTTTGAAGACAACTTCTGACATTCTAGAACCAGAGTATCTCAATCAGTATGTAGCAGGCACGTGTGTAAATTATTATATAGAAATTGGGATGTGTACACAATAGTTAAAATGCAAATGCGAAGACAAACAGCTGTTGGTTCCGTAGAAAACGTATACACACGTTTACTGCGATTCCTCTACCTGAGTTTCCACGACCACAATTACGTTTCTACGCTGACGTATGTATTTCACATACAGGTACATGTATTTCGCTAGATTGTACTTGTGAAGTTGTGAAGAAACAAACTTTCTAAAATCATGTTGTTGTACACACCAAAATAGATTTTAGAAAGTTTTTCCTTTCTGCAGAAAGAAATTACCTTCCCGCGCGAAGGTAATTTCTTGGAAAGTTTCCCTTTGTTTTTAAAATACTTATATGAACCATGAACCACTTATATGCTGCATATATACTATTGGAGGTTTGATAACAAAAAATTTAAAACTTTATTCCAATAAATAATAAAAATGATATAAGTTTTAGTTTAATTGCCGTTAAATAGAAATTACATTTTTATTTTTTTAATGACGTTAAATTGACAATATGTAATTAATTTGTACAATCAAAAATTGCTATAGAAGAGTTTTCGTACTACACGTATAAAGACGGACTATAAAGACATAACATCTTTCTAACAAATTTACATTACATTTACACGAGAACTTCTTTGTCAAGTTAGTGAACCCTAACCTTACACATTTATTTTATATTTTTATAAGAAGGCGTTTCACATAAACAACGGGCAGTTTGTGACACTGGGCATAATGAATACACAGGTTTTTCAATGATTCACAATTAAAATTACACAGGCTACAGATTGCTTTTTGCAAATAGTCGTTTAGTTTGGAAATGACATTAACGCCTTTGCTAGCATTTTTTAAACGAGTTTTGTGCGACGTCATGTGCTTAGCAAAACTACCCGGGATTTAAGCAGATTTTGTTGTATTCGTAGGATGTTGGCTTTGGATTTGCGTGTGTACTCCAGTGCTTCCGCAAAGCACCGGATTGCTTGAAAGCCATTGGACAGTGTGTGCATTCGTACGGTCGCTCTCCAGTGTGAGTTCTTAGATGTCGTTTCAAAGCCCCTTTTTCTGTAAACTTTTTACTGCAAAAATTGCACTTATATGGCTTTTCACCACGATGATACATTTTGTGTGTCTTCATGTTTGAAAGAGTTGTAAAAGATTGATTGCAAATGGAACACTTGTATGGCCTTTCTCCAGTGTGAATCCTCATGTGGACGATTAAATTACCTCCGCTAGCAAACGTTTTGCAACACAATAAACACTTGTGGCGTTTCTTTTCAGCATGCGATTGCATATGGATTCCCCATGTAGACCTTCTCGAAAACGCTTTTTGGCAAAGTTCACATTTGTACGGCTTTTCACCTAAATGAATTCTGAGGTGCGTAATAAGATCTTGATTAGATTTATATGTCTTCATTCGACGACGTACTTGTCAAGCTATTTGAACCAATAGTGTGCATCATGGCCGGCATTACAACAGTATTTGTTCCCACAGTTTTCTTCCAAGAGTGTTTAAACAAAACTCTTGACTAATTTTCAGTTCTTGTTTAAAATGTTCATTTCCTTTACCTTCATGTTTTGAATTTAGCACATGGGGAATTTTGGCGTCAGAACCACTTATGGCTGGTTGTTTGGAAGTTGTTTGGTGCCAATATCTGATGCGGTGAATCTAATATTTAAAATATGTTTTTTATTGCAGACTGCGGCGTTTTAACAAAAAATTATATGCATACACTGGACTCTCGCTATAGGAGAACGCTATATATCGCCGAAATCAGTCTCTTTTAACGGAATTCTCTTATAGAGCTGTTAGTGTATATATAACAACTTATGGTATGCGGACCGAAATGATCACTTAAAGAGGGAGTTCGCTTATATGGAGATCTCTTATAGCTGTGAATGAGGGAGTAAATTGTTGAAATAATTTTAGCTGGTATTTTTACTGGTTTCGGCTAAAATCTTTTAACCACAATATTTTGGATGATCGAAAAATTAACCCAGCTGGGAAAACCCTACAAAACGTTTTAGATTTTATCGCGTTTTTCACGATTGTCCAGCCTTCGTAATTAAGGTTTAATTTCCTTTTTAATCCTGTTTTGTTTTATTTACTTTGAATTTAAAATCGCATCTTCACAAGTTGCTTCTTTTAAAAAGGAATACTTATTTCGTCGAATGAAAAACACTGTGGGACAGCGTCTTCACAAAAGCTCATTTTTTTTATTTTAAACGGCATATTTTTATTCGAATTATTATTTATTTTCCCCTTCACTATTTGCAGGCTGATTGCAACGGAAAGATATTGTAAGTAACGTTATAAACTTTCTGAAATTTAATTTGAATTTTTAGATGGTTACGTGAGTAGGAATGAGGAAAACCGTAATCGCAATCTGCGATCAGATTCGGGAAAGTTACATAATCGCAGACAGTGCACTGTTTTGACCTTATTTTGGTACTCATCAGTACAAATAATTCCCAAATAATTCTTCCGTTTAAAATGTGTACCAACTTCCTTAATAATACCGCAGATTTTAAAGCAGATATTGCACGCAAGTTATGTCGTTCTAGGAGATCTGTGTTTTCCTAACAAATAAACTTGTAAGGCTTTTCTTAATGCAGGAACTCAAGTCCATTGTTTCGCTGCGATATTCATTTTTAATGCATATTTTAAATTTTAACGATTTGTGGAGTATCCTGCTAAACCAGTGCGATTTTTTTATTTTTGAAGTTACCATTTCTATAAGTAATACGGCTAATGAGATAGAAAAACTTGAGAGCAAAATAATAAATATGTTTTTAATTACATGGGACTGAAACGTCAGTGGTTGAAATTCTGGAAAATCTACGTCATTGAAAGTACTTTCAAACTTGTATCCAATGCTGAAGTAAGAATGCCATTTTTTCCAAAATCTATAAATACCAGACGAAGCCAGCAATTTAATTGCTCTTGGGATTACATTTTGGTGAACACGATTTAATCCAGCTGGGTATGCCAATTTAACGGGTGCAGTCAAATAATCATCTGAGACTTTCCAATTATCCCCAAATTGTTTCTTCCCAAATCGTTCCTTAAGAATATTTTTTGTTTCCATAAACTCCTGAATTCCAGAAACGAATGCATACTTGGTGTTGTTCTGATTAAAATTTGAGTTGAGCTCATGCACAAACACCAGGCTAATTCGTTTGCACTGAGCCATTCTATTTTTAATAGTTGACAATCTCAGGGCGTCGAAATACCTGCAAGATACTTTTGGCGCGTCTTCTGAAAAGCATGCGAATGCACTGTCGTCATCAGGTCTTAGTTCGGAAATTTGTTTTTGAAGAGACGTTGTCCAAAACTGGCTTGGAATTATAATATAAATTTGGAATTCCTTCAAATCTGCCAGATGCTCCCACTGAGTTTTAGCAACAAATTCTAAGGAATAATCAGATTTTAAGTAGCTTTTGTATAGAGTTGACATTAAAAACGCCCCCAAGCACCACGCGCTGAAAATTATTCGCCGATTTTAATTCGATGTTGGAAATCGTATTCCTTGGTCAAAGAACAATTGGCTCAACAGCTGAATATTTATTAATAGTTTCTTCAATTTTATTGTTGGCGACAGAAACATTGAAACAACTAGTACAGATAGGCCGGTTTTAAACCACACTGCCATTTGAAAAGGCTTAAAGAATATACGAATGTCTTCTTTAGTTAGGGAAACGCCGTCAGGTGTGTAAAATTTAAATGGTTCCGTCATGTCCATATATTGCACGTTGAAGAAATCATCACTAAAAAGACTTCGTCACTTGTGGACACCACAGAGTGCAAGTATTTGCAGAATTCGAAGACATGTTCTAAGATGCCATAATCCAGGATTTGATATTAGACGACAAAGTTATTTCATTGGTTAACACAAATGATGATTTGAATCCTTGCCGATTTTTCGATTCGATTTCCTTAACATTTTTAAATTCGGAGCTTAAACTCCACCTAGTCGCTTTTCCATGCTCAATGGCTTGTAAATAAGTGGACCACAAATCTTTAAAGCAGCTCGAAACTTTTGGACAGACCAAGGTTACCAAGATCGTTTCAATTTCCAAAATTTGTACTCCGTTCGGTTTCGTTAGTGGACAGTACCAACAAATAAATTGCCCCACTAACGAGGTATCAAGTCCTTTGCCAGAAACGTTCGTTTTGAGATATAATATAAACATTGGCGGCATGTGAGTTTTCATGTGCATATAAAACATCCTCCTAATTTCATTGGCTTTTTCACAACTCGCAGTTGTTACTATAAACAATATTTCTGGAAGGATCAACAAATGGCTTCTCAATGTATTTCCGAATCTCTCCTCAAATTTGGTTATGTTGTTTACAAATTCACTCATAAAATCCAGTAGATTTGCCCAAGTTTTTTTTTTCAATTCTGGTGGCATTTGGTACAAAATAGAATCGAGCTGTACAATTGAGATGTCTTGATTTAAAGACTGTCACATTTTTCCAAATTGTCTCAGAAGTAGATTTTTGTATAATTACTACGGGGAAAACCCCTGGGAACTCAATTATATGAGAATTGAACGGGGTAATTCGGATAATGCAGGAATTCACATCGTCTAAAAACGAAGCAAAATCAGATGATGATAATTTAGTGCTATTGGTTTTATGCGGAACGTTTACTACAATTATTGTAATTATTACAGCAAGAAAAAACATTTTTACTAATTGTTGTCGTCACAGCATGGACAAATTTAAATTACGGTTTTCCCATGCAAAAATTTATTGAACTTCTGAATTACGGCCTAATAAAATTTGAACACTTGAAATAAAAACTTTGACTACTTTGTAATCATGATAGACATCTGTACTTGAAAAGAAGTGTCCGTCTTTTAATTTTTGTTCCAAAGGCTTTTTTATGAGCTAAAATTTTTCAAATGTCATTCAAAGTGGCAAAATCGACACTTTACATATATCATTAAGAGAATTTTGTTGAATTGCCTGTTGTGTGACAACTGTTTAAAATTATGCGATTTGGTTTGGCAGCATGACATCTCATGAGCATCATTTGCATGACACGTATGATAATAAAAACTTAATGTAATTTGACAAATTGGTTTAGAAAAAAAACCGAAAGTTTTCCTAACAAACCGGCGATAGATTTGCTTTTGAAAATTCAAAAAATTTAGCAAAACCAAGGCCATTCTTTAGTCAGACACAGAGTTAGCAATTTTGAAATGCCCTAGGATGTATGCCTGCCCTCGATAATAGCCAAGGCAAAATGTTTAATATGCGCTGAAATTCCCAACGCCTAATACAAGCTAATACATAGTTAATTACTAATCCATTGGTTTACATAGGTTTACATTGCGAATGCATTCCCACATGCATCATGTGTGGTCATGTGGTTACAAAGTTGTCAGGATTAAAATACATTTTCTCAATATAATAAATTTTTACACTCATGCTGATTTAGCGAGATGATTTGTTTTTTAGTATTGCCTAGAACACCGTATATTGCAATATTTCAAGATTCGTCAGTATTATTTGTAAATACATAACATGATTTCCAGCCCGAGCTAGCTCTATATGTACGCTACGAATCAAGATGGTCAAAAAGATGACATTAATTAAATGTAATAATTATAAATACTCAAGCTTCTATTTCACATTTATAACGAGCCGCTTCAAATAAACTCGAGGCAATTTATGCCTCTGGGTGTATTGATTGCAGAGGTTGGCTAAGGTTTTACAGTTTGAATTGCAATTCTTACAGACAGAGTTTTGCAAATCGTTCTTCTGGTTACAAATTTTAGAGATTGTCCTTCTATTTGCGCTACAGTTTTCGTGTTTGGCCATGTGGTTTGCAAGGTTCCCAGGAAGAACGTAGATTTTTCCGCAGATATCGCATCCAAGTGATGCTGGCCTTGGATTTGTGTGTCTTCTTAGATGATTCTGTAAAGCGCCGGCTTGTTTGAAGGCCATTGGGCAGTGACTGCATTTGCACGATCGCTCTCCAGTGTGAGTTCCTAAGTGTCGTTGCAAAGACGCGTTTTCTGTAAATTGTTTATCACAAAAATTGCACTTATATAGTGCTTTTTTCTCTAAAGTGATACATTTTGTGCGCCTTCAAATTTCCCGGGGTTGTACATGTTTTGCTACAAATCGAGCATTTGTAGGGTCTTTCTCCCGTGTGAGTCCTCACATGGGTCGTCAAATAACTTTGACAAGCAAATTCTTTGCTGCACAATATGCACTTGTATTCTTTTGTTTCGGCATGCGTTTTGAAATGAGTGTGCCAATTAGATCTCTTCGAAAAGGATTTTTCGCAAATTTTACACTTGTAAGGCTTTTCTCCTGTATGAATTCTCATGTGTTGAACAAGGTCTTCGTTGAATTTGTATGTCGTGCCACAAAAATTGCATTTATACGGTCTTTCGTATGGGGTGTGAACTCGTAAATGTTTTTTTAGAGCTGCATTCTGTGTGAATCTGTCCTGACAAATTTCACATTGGTAGGGTCTTTCCCGCGTATGGGTGGTCATGTGGGCATGAAGGTCTGACCGACACGTTTTGGAGCAGAAGCTACACTTTTTGGATATCTTGCTCATGTGAGTTCTTAAATGCCTTTTATAGGCTTGCTGTGGCAAATTCAAGTTACACAATTTGCATCGTATGTATTTTTTAAGTTTTTCTGGAAGTTTGATGCCAGTAGCCGACATTTTGGAGCAAAATTTTATCCCTGGAGTATTTAGCAGCTAACAATAAGAAGTTCCTTAAATAAATTGTGTACACGTTTGATGAGATTCTTTAGCTTATTGACTTTTCACGTGCTCAATTGAGACGGACCAGTATTTCGTACACTGACGTGTACATGTGTGCCAAAACTTAAATGCTGCTTCTAATGAACAAAACTTTCTAAAATCTATTTTGGTTTATGGACGGGGTAATGTCTTAAGAAACTTTTCTTGTTTTTGTAGAAAGTTTTGTATACACAAGGGCCAATAGAAAGAGATAATTTGAGCTGCCCTTCAATATTTTATTTTATCATACCCTCAACTTGTTAATAATAAATCTAATACATAATTTTTTTATTACTATGTACTTTGTTATTTTGTTACATACGTGTTTCATGTAAATGTAATGTAAAAAATTACAGCGTCGTCGAATTAGATTGAAGCAATAATATCTTAGCACAATATGCGCTAAAATCCATTGATCAATACTACTACACATGTTCATTTCAGGGGTCAATTCAAGTAGCACGTAGCTCCAAATATCGACGATTTTTCCTAATACCGACCGTATGTGGAACACAGGTGCTACATTTAGACATAGTCATTGTCCGTGGTGATTAAAGGAAAATGTGTATTTTTGTATTTCAGTAATTATTACATTACATTTCCGGTACATATTAGGTAAATTAACAATGGATTAGTAACATTGGAACGGGAAAATCGGAGTTAAATACAATATTTGAAATCGTTTGTCACAATATGTATGTACATAATAATAATGTACAGAAATAAAATTTCTGTTTATAAAATTGAAATTGGGATGGCTTAAAGTTTTATTGCTGGTGATTCTGGTTGCAGAGAATTTTATTGCAAATACAATAATTTGATTATTTTCGTCAGTAAAAATTGTACACTACTCTCAAAATGTGCCAAAACCATATTTAAAATTCTATTTGAGCTAAAATTTCCAAACTGATGATGTTGCAAAATAATGCACGAGAAGCAGGATGCGAGCGACTTTGTATCATGCTCTATGTGCGGGATTTTAGCAGTTAGTTTAGTAGTTAAGTGCATAAACGAGACTTATATTTCAGAACACCGAGAGATTAGCTGGAAGGGAATAAAGCACATCGGCAGGTTTGCCCGAAGAAATGTTGATATGTCTAGCGTTTCACACTTAAAAACAATGTAACGAACAGTATATAGCAGATTATCATTGCAAAATAATACCATAACGAGATTTATAATCATACACTGAACTCTCGCTATAAGGGAACGCTATAAATCACAAAAATCATTCTCTTATATGATAATTCTCTTATTTAGAGAGCTAGTATGCATATAACTATGTACGACATGCGAGCTCGGAGGATCTCTTCTAGAGAGAGTTCTCTTATATGGAGATCTCTCATGGCGAGAGTCCGGTGAACTCTTTGTTCTCATGATCACTTCATTTATCCATGTAGTCCATAAAATTGGAAGTTTTAGAAAGCTAAGAGCAATTCAAAAATACTTGTTTAACAAAGGTTTTTTCCATTATTTCTTAAGATTTCGAAACAATTTTGATAAATGCTTTTCCTAAGAACTATTCTGGGCGAATAGTTTATACATATATATAAAGGGCTCACATTATTGATAGAATTGTGTGTACCGGTTACCATTTAAAATTATATGATTAATGTCGTTATAGCTATATAAAAATTTAGGGTCTACGACGATTCAACCAATGAACTTTTCACCCAACGATTTTTGGTTGAAAAATTTCAGACAAAGAAATTTAAACCAAAAATATTTCAGCCAAAACATTTTAAACCAGTCGATTTTCATCCAGCAAAATTTTCAGACACAAATATTTCAACCAAAAGCTAATCAACCAATTTAAATT
>JAQGAK010005525.1:0-10093 GCA_034696945.1 Lipothrix lubbocki | reverse complement strand
CAATTTTTGTATCAATTTTTGTCTCAATTTTTGTATCAATTTTTGTATTAAATTTTGTATCAATTTTTGTATATAAAGGATGTTTTTAGGGATGTAAGAATTTGGGGATGTAAGGATTAAAATCGAATTATTTTATTGCAACAAATTTAAACGTTGATAAATCTTTTTTTTAAATTATAACATTCTCGGCAAGGATGAATCAGCACCGTCTGGACGGAGTGATTCATGTGTTTTGCTACTTGGCGGTGCATATAAAAATAAAGTCTGAGCAAAATAAGAGAGTTTCGTGTGGGAAGAGATAAAAATTATTTTGGTGGAGCTGTAGTGTTCTACGTTATCGTCAGATTATTCAAATTCCAGCTGCACAGACGACTACGACGATAGAATGCTATTAGTTAGGAGCTAATTTTTGTTCCAATGGGAGCTTCTATACCGTTTGTGTATCGGTATTCGTTATAGTCCGAGTTCGAGTGACAGGAAAATGCACATAACATGGTAAATTTACAGGGATACATTTTAATCTGGAATTTATTTTCAAATTCAGGTATTTGTGATGAATTCCGATATAAAAGACACAGTGGTACACGAGTGGTACAGCTATGGATAAATGATTATAAGATGACAAGGAAGAATATAAGCTCATGTACATATTTACATATGTACATACATTTAAAATAATAATGTCAAAGCATATTATTATTCACGTGTAATATGTAACACACTTGATCCGCTCCTCCCTCGTCACTGGGATTTTCTAAAGACACACTTTTACATTAACATTATGAATGAAGCGCTAAACAGATTTGTATTGTGGAATATACATACTCCTTATGTACATAATCATATAGTAAGTGACTTAAATGGCATATCCGCGTCTGGATTGACTTTGTTATGTATGTATATTATTGTTATTATTGTTAGTAGCTGTTTCGCTTATTCTTCGTGGATGAAGGTTTTCAGTCCTGTATAAATTAAACGTATAATAAGCATAATAATAAAAGCAGTTTTCCACATTCGCATATGCATTTACTATGCATACGACATATATTCGCTGTTATGGCTATGCTACATGTTACATATATGACGTCATTTAATACCGGATTCGTCTGCGTTAAAATACACGGCAAGATACACCATACGCAATACATCAGTAAGGACTCAGTACACTATGCATTTTTCTTGTTACCCCTCCAAGTAATTAGTGTCGATTCAAGGTGATTTTGGCTTGTGTCGTCTGGGAAAATACATATGACATAAGTTGCAAGTTTTAGCTTTTATTTACACGTGTATATTGTTTTCAATTTGCTTTTTATTTCTATTTATTTTGTATTTATTCTGTTTTTTTATTTCTATTTATTTAGTATTTATTTTGTTTTTTTATTTCTATTTATTTTGTATTTTTTTTGTTTTTTTATTTCTATTTATTTTGTATTTATTTTGTTTTTTTATTTTGTATTTATTTTGTTTTTTTATTTTGTATTTATTTTGTTTTTTTATTTTGTATTTATTTTGATTGTTTATTTCTATTTATTTAATATTTACATGTATTGATTTTTTATTTTGTGTATTTTGAATAATGTTTTGTACGGATGCTGGAAGATATACCGGAATGTTGGGAAAGATTGTAAAACCCAAGTTATAGACTGGTTAAGCATTACAATTTAGGCTGTATGTTTAGAACGTCGTCGTTGAAGACGCCACTATAGTAACTATCTCCACAGTGGCTAAAAAGCCTTAAGAATGACTACAGCTTCCGAATATTATTTTTAAAGGAATGCAAAAGCGACTATCCCGTTTATTTACCATTGTGCAAAGACACATTAGCGGTAGAAACTGCTGGAATATTTCCCTTTCTACAACATTTGCAAGACTTCCAAAGTACTTCCAAGATAGTTTTCCAATATTTACTTAGCTAATATTAAAGATACAGGTTATATAGATACAGTTGTACCTTGTACATATGCCATAATATTGTAAATTCGCTTAATTTTCAAATTCCCCTATAGTCCTTGCATATATGTACACATTTTATAAGTATATTTAATATTTAAAGTTTCTGTATCCTACGTCACATTATGACGACACAGAAGTCTACAATTATAATAAAAAGTATAAAAGTATACAACAGCAGGATGTTTGCCGTCTACATATTTTTGAACTTACTTTTCCTATATGTTCCTATATGTATATCATTAACATTGAGAGAGCAGATGTACAATTCAAATTATATAAATATACGAAAATCATATATCGTCGGCGAAGGATCCCAAAGTGCTAATTTCTATACCTTCAACACAGAAGTTGGTACTTTTTGATACTTCGCCGACGATATGCTTTAAACAGATATCCCTATATGAAATCAATGTCTGAAAGTATGAAAAACCTATATGCGCCTATATTTTTTGTACTAATCCTCAACCTTATAACTGAACGTGTCTTTATTTTTAAGGGATTGACTAAGACAGTTCTTGTTATGGGTCTTATGGTTCTATCCTCAATAATAATAATAAAGTCAGGAGAGGAAGATTTCCCTCGTCTATACATACACACATATTTACATATAGGTACATACATACATACATTAGTACATATGCACACTAAAATTCTATTTCTATTTCCCCCGTCCCGTGTGTGCTGCTGCATCCTTTCCCTACTACAAATCTCATCGCGCCCATAATATTACACACTTTTTGCTCTACTGTATAGCTAAAATTTAAACGGCAAAAATTCACTCACTCAGTCTTCCCCGACGCTCTTCCCATAGCGCTCACAATAATAAGTGTATATTTATTTATTAAATACAAATCCGTCTTCGTATTTTCTCCACCCAACAACAATGATAAATAACGGAGAGAAATAATAAGTGAATTTTTAAATACATAAATTTATCTATTAAATCAAATTAATTATTTAAATATTATACATACATAATTTACAATATACAAAAAACTTGTAGTATATTACAAATATTATATCTTCAATTTATTTTCCCGGGAAAAATATTATTATCAACAAAGTTTTTTTTGTTTTGCAAATTTGCACGTGTCAGTGTAATCGTGTATCCTGCATCCGGTGTATAAACCGCATACATATTGTATATGAGAATTATTATATATTTAAAAAAAATTATTTTAAATATAATTCAGAACATAACTGATGGTTTTTTAGTGATATTACATTGTACTTAATGTGCAAAATATTATGCCTTATTGGTGAGTTATTTGATTTCCAGTGAATTTTTTCGCACAATTTGAGAGTTCCTTTTTCTTCGTTTACTTTATGGCTTCTTCCTTATCCCCGACATATCTTCACAGTTTATAAATATTCCCATTCCTAATTATGTACATTAAATTCCCATTAGGCTGCAAAGTACATTTATAATAAAAGCGCACTTTTATCAAAATGGAGCGAAAAGAACCGAGAAAAGAGAAAGGAAATAGGCGGACCGCAATGGCTTGTACAAATACAAATTGTGGTTATTATTAATATAATAAAATCCATGACAGCAGGAGCGGCGTAGCAGTAAAACTTTTATATTTTTAGAAATATTTTAGGCTAAATGATTTTATATTTTTAGATATATTTTAAACTAAATAATTCTATATTTTTAGAATTATTTCAAACTAAATAATTTTATATTTTCAATATTTCATATATTTACTTTTAATATATTTTATTTATTTTATTTCCTATTTATTTTTAAAGAAAAAGCTTTCGTAGAAATTTATACAAAAATATATATATTGTATATGTACACTTGAATTATTTTTAGTATGTAGTTCACTACACTTATTTTGACACAATGGAATTTTAAATCTAATTTTACAATCATGAAAGGAATTTTAAAAGGGACAATTTTCCAGGAAGAAAATGAGTTTAAAGGGACAGTTTCTATAATTATAGGGGAATCATAATAATAAAAGGAATTAAAGGGGACTTAATGTCTAATTTTACCACATTTAAAAGGACGAGAATTTAGAGGGTAAAATATATGCGAAAATTGGAGAGGTCAGTTTACTATATAGTCTAGTCAACAATGTGTAAATATAATGTCTACTCATTGAGACTTTTAGAGAGAATGTTAAATAGTTCGTTAGAATTTTCTATATTTATTCCGGTGAATATTTCGAGTATTTTTATGTATTTCCAAGAAACAGGATGAGTGAGGATTTGGGATTCGGGGTAAAAGCCTTTCTAAGCCACTAATTTTACTTTGTTTCTGCGATTATGTACTATGCACTATGCACACCTACATATATGAGGAATATGAACAGGAGGGAAATATTAAAATTTATTTTTAATGTTAATATGATTTTACATTAATTTTGCATTTAGTTTGTACCGTTGGTTTTATTTATATTATTTATTGTTTGTTTATTATTATTTATTATTTGTTTATTATTATTTATTAATTTATTATTTGTTTATTATTGTTTATTAATTTATTATTTGTTTATTATTATTTATTTATTTATTTATTATTATTTATTTATTTATTTATTATTATTTATTATTATTTATTTATTATTTTTTTATATTTTTTTTATCTTCTGTAATTTCTACTTCGCATATACAATCATCGTTTTGTGTCAACATCTTTGAATATTTCGCCTATCCCAACACCCAGCATCCAACTACCTACAACAAGTATTTTCCTTATGAGAAAGTAAACAACTTCTCTCTACATTAATGTTTTCCCACGATTTTCCACAAAAGCGAAAAATGCTACAATATATTTTGTAATAGAAAATTAGCAGTGAGCAGGTGTTTCTCTATGTTGTATAAGTATTTGAGTGTGTACCGAAAATGTAAATAAACGGATATTTACTTGTCATAAGCTCCCATATATTTCCATATTCATCCCATATATTGATTTGTCTATGTTATGCTATGCTCTTATACTCTCGTATACGCTTGTATTAAAGTATAAAAGCTTTAAAGCCAAAGCAATTGTAGCAGTTATGGAGATTCATTGTATTTTCCTCAAATGCATTCATCCCCAGATCTATACTATAGATCTGCTGACTTATGACTTGACTATGCGAAGAGATTCATTTGAAAATTTTTCGACATGTCATGGTAGGAAATTATCGGAAAAGCGAGGAGAAGAGTCTGTGGAGAATCAGAAATATTTTTGTGTATAGTGTAAAATGGTTGAAGTTGACTGTGAGTGTAATGTAAACGTTTATCCACATGCACACACAATATCATCTGAGCTACTATATGTAGGATTTTACATGTGTTCTACTACAGAAGTCCATCCAAATGTACCAAAAGTACTATTTTTCAATACATAAGAGAGCTCTCGCTAGTGGAAAAAGAATGATTCCCCAACAACCGACTCATCGTCCACAGGAGCAACATTTTCCAGCATCAAGGAAAAATCAAAAGCACAATTTCCAACTGGAGATTCCGTCTGTTTGTCTCTTGACTATTACACACTCTCTCTCTCAGAAAATATCCGGAGCTTATGTACACATACTGGAGTAAAAGTAAGGCAAAAAGCCATCACGACCAGGTTAAATGTTATGAACAGACGGAGAGGACAATGGGGAAGTGAGAAGTATAGAAAAGTATAGAGAGAGAGAGCGAGATGAGAAAAGAAAGAAAATCAGTGAATTCATGGAACGTCAAGTGAGTGAATCGACGTAAATGGATGGACTTGCTGGCTCCACTCGGCCTTTTATGTTGTCTATGGATGATATATCTACTATACAGGATTTCCTACAGGCATTTAAAACATTCGTATGGAATGTACATATCTACATATATATATTGATATCAATGTTAAACATACAGGGAGCAGCAAATATCCAAAGGGGAGACTTTTGGCTCATTTGTTCGGACACCGATAAGTCATTACGTCGCCTATCACACAATGATCTCTCCCCGTGTTTTTCGCTTTTTCCCATAATAATAATAATAATAATACAAAATCCAAACTTAACATTCACAAATCACAAAACTTGACATTTTTTGACTTTTTCTCTCGCTGGCTTTTCTAGAGTATGTATTCAGGAAGGAAATTATTTACACCATTTTTATTTACATACGTTTTAAAATATTTTTACAACGACTCATTTCACATTTTCACGGCGCTAGAATAAACATTTCAAATTTAAAATATATCACAGAATCACAGTTTTTAAATATTTATATAATATTTAAATTAATTAAATTAAATTACAATTTTAAATACAATATTGTATGTAGGAGCATAACATTACAAAATCCATAATATATGGAATTAAACCCATTTCCTACTATAACATTATCCTCATCTCCCCCAACATTTTTTTTCTATTATATGAGATCACAAGTTTATATAAATTTTATCTAAAAATTATTAACATTTAAAAAAAAAATTAAATAAAATTTATAGAAATACGAAGTCAAAAAACAAAGCATTTAATTATTATAGGAATAATCTCATGCTAACAGAGAGGACACCTGCTAGAAGAATCAAACTGCGGAAACTGAGAACGCTGAGGGCAGAACCTGCAGTGGATTCTTCTTCTCCTTTCTTCTCTGTCGTGGGGTCCGTCGTCACTTTGGAAGTATCTTCAGTGCCAGTTCCTGCTGGAGCTTCCAGAAGATTCAATTCCAAACTGCCCCGCTCCGCGTGCTTCTCAATGTCGTCCTTGGAGCCGATGGCCCAAATAATGAATGTATTTTGGAACTGAAATTAATTAATGAAAAATAATTAATTTTCATTTGGAATAATGAAGTAATTACTTTGGAATAACAAATTAATTATTATTTTAAAAAAATTAAAATAAATGCAAAAAATATCATAAAATTAAATGCAAGAAATATTATGAAATTAAATATAAATAATATGCAGATTATATTGTGGATTAATTACCAGGATCGGAACGTCTTGAGAGGTATCATGAGTATCAAAAGGCCTGGTGAAGACTAATGTTGTAGTCCCTGCGTCTTCATTTGCATCTATGAGCGTCCAGTCTTGTTGGTCATCTTTGATGGGAGCTGAGTGACCCGTGGAGTAGCGGTCCTGAAATTTAAGTTTAAATAATATAAATCATTAATATAATAAATTCAAAATGTAGAAATAAATGTACTTGTTTGTTTGGAATTTACTCGAAATTAATTGTAAATATTTAAATTGATTTTCGAATCATTTTAATTACCTCGAAATAAGATGATTTATCATCCGCCACACCGCCAATAATCAGATCAGCACCTTCCATCTTACCATCGTTACTAATTCCGAAGCCAACATAGCCCGTAGTAGCCACTTCCACCTCAAACGTCACCGCTTCAGCTGTAAAATCCACGTCCCAAGTTAGGGTGTAACCGTTGGTGATGGTTTCCGTACGCTGGAAGTTCTCACGGGGGGTTCCTAATATTTTAATAATTAAAAGTAAAATACAATTAGGAATTTATCGTATAAATGTGTTTATAAATATTTACAATTAACAACAAATAGTAGCGTTATTTAAAAAATCAGATTAAATTAACACAAGAATGGATTTAAAAAATAATTTAAAAAATAAAAGCACTAAACAAATCAAATTAAAATATCATTTAAAAAACACTAAAAAGATCAAATTAAAAAAATTATTTAAAAAACAAAAAAAACTAAAACAACCAAATTAAAAAAATTATTTAAAAAATAAAAAAACTTAAAAAATCAAAATAAAAAAATTAAAAAAATCAAAATAAAAAAACTTAAAAATCAAAATATAAAAACTTAAAAATCAAAATATAAAAACTTAAAAAATCAAATTAAAAAATTAAATTATAAAGTAAAACCATATATTGAACATTCAAGGAAATATTATTATAAATTAATATAAACCTTCAGTCGTAGTGGGCTTGACCGGCGGTTCCTGCGCTTGAAACAAATTCACCTTGTAATTTCCGCGCTCAGCATGCCGTGTGAGATCATCGGAGGAGCCCAAAGCCCACACGAGATAAGTGGTTTCGTCCTACATTTAAAGAATTAATTGATTAAATTGGGATCATTATGTACGGTAATTACGGGAGGATGATTTCCTATACATTGTCTGAAAATGGACCCATTGAATTTTCATATCTTATTATGCAATGGTAAGGAATATATTTTCCTTATAAAATTTATTTTAGTATTCCTTCAAAAATCCTTCCAATAATGCATAATTCGTCTGCGAAGCAAAGGATCCCAAAGTACCAATTTCTATCCCTTCAACGTCGAAATTGGTACTTTGTGATACTTCGCCGACCACATGCACAGCGTATAGTACTTAGGTATAATGTAATTAACACGGGGCTTACCAAGACAGGATAATCCTCAAGGGTATCAAAAGTGTCGAAATTCCTGTAGAATTTTAAACGGGTGCCAAGATTATTTTCAGTAGCCGACTCCAGAAACCAGTCTTGGGACTTGTCCACAGCCGGAACGCCGTGCTTCAGGGAAAATCGGTCCTGTGAGCATTAAATATACAGAATATTTATACAGTGTTTTCAATGTAATATCAGTAAATGCACACAAGTACTAATTCACATATTACGTAATTTAAATATTATAAAAGCTTATATATAGAGAGGAATCCATTATATAGAAGATTATAAGCGTAAAGAAATAATTTCGAAAAAAATATCCAGTAGCTCATTTAAATACAATTACGAATTTCCTGTGTAAAATCTGAGCCTACAACACTTATTACAGTATACACTTTTTATTCATTCAACTGCGCCTACAGCTCTTAAATAATTTAATGTAAAACAATCAAGAGCAACAACAACAACAAGTCCGTGATTTTTACCTCGAAGTAACTAATTCCTTGGTCGTCCACACCTCCGATAATCATGTCCGCATTGTACATCGTCCCGTCCGGCGCAATTCCCAAGCCGATGTAGCCCTGCGAGGCTACTGAAGCCTCAAATGTGATCCGTCTCATTAGGAAATTGACGCTCCATGTCAGTTGGTAGTCCGGCGTTAAGTCCACTGTACGTTTGAAATCCTTGGCGACGGCTGTTGAATATTCACACAGTCATTAAATTTAAAATTTATTAGGACATACAAACAATGTTAATTAATTTACGATGTGGATGACCATGCATAGTTTTATTTTTTTTAAATTATTCTAAATTATCTGGATGACACTGATTTTTTGAGAAAATGTAATATAACAGATTTATCTGAAATATATATTTTAATTATTTTATATTTCTCAAAATTAAAAAAAAATATTTCTAAAATCATAATAATAATTATTATTACTTGGTGACTCCAGAAGATTAACAGCAAGAGACCCTCGCTTTTCCTTCTCATGTCTGGAAATGTCGTCGGTAGTGCCGAGGGCATAAACGAAGTAAGTTTCTTCATTATCGATGACGAGATCTCCGTCTGAATCGCCAGTGTCCAGCTTTCGAACAAATTTCAAATAAGTTTTGCTGCCCTGCTCCCTCGCTGCAAGGAGCCACCAGTCTTGGACGGCATCCTCGGTGGGCAAGCGGTGTCCTTCGGCGTGATAATCCTGTTAAATAAGCCAAATGAAATTTAAAATAAAAATGATAATTTATTTTTTATATTCCTGAAAGAGTTTGCTATTTATAAATAATAAAGATTTATAGAAAATATTATTGCCACAAGAGTTTGGTATAGAATTTAATTAATATGCAATGTATATGTATAAGTATGCATAACCATTGCATACTTATGTATATGTATGAGTATGTTTTTCAAAAAGAACTCACTCCAAAATAAGGAGTAGAATCATTCCGGACGCCTCCTATAACCAAATCCATACCAGCCATTTTCCCATCCTTGGAGATCCCAAAACCCATGTATCCCTTAGTTTCGCCTAAAACTTCGAAAGTTATGGTTTCAGTTTCGAAATCAAGTTCCCAGGATACAAATAGTTGGTCGTCAATTTGTTCAGAGCGGACAAAGGGTTTCCGCGGTTCAGCTTCTAAGATGTTCACACCAGAAGATCCTCTTATGGCGTGTTTTGCGATGTCGTCCGAGGAGCCAAGGGCCCAGATGAAGTTCGTTCGACCATCCTGTGAATGGAAAAATTAATACAAAAATTAATACAAAAATTAATACAAAAATTAATACAAAAATTAATACAAAAATTAATACAAA